>JAKVIS010003819.1:0-15602 GCA_033119425.1 Bufotes viridis | reverse complement strand
TTATAAAAGGAGCTTGGGTCTTATATATCTGTATATGCATTAGTTCATTGGTCCATTTGAGCTGACACTTACCCTTTTGCCAGGCAGTCTCCTCATCAGGGGATGGACCCCGGAATATTTGGATCCTAAAAAAGAAAAAGTTTGCGATGAACCATAGAAACATAGAAGAGTGACGGCAGATAAAGACCACCTGGTCCATCTAGTCTGCCCTGATATTATTTCTTTTTTTATCTTAGGATAGCCCAGGCATATTTAAATTCACTTACTATGGATTTCCCAACCACATCTGCTGGAAGTTTGTTCCAAGCTTCAACCACTCTTTCAGTAAAATATTATTTCCTGACATTGCTCCTAATCTTACCCCAGCTAATTTCAGATTGTGTCTCCTTGTTCTTGTGTTTAGCATCTTATTGACAACACTTCCCTCCTGAACCTTGGTTAAACCTTTATGTAAATGTAGTGTGAATAAGTCCTAAGGGTAAATTTTACGCGCCCTTCGCTTTGGATGCGGCAAGCCAACTTGCAGTTTAGCAGCACTGAATGGAGCTAAACCGCGAGCGGACACCTGTTGTGGCTTCAAGCAATGTATGTCCGCACTGCACCAAGAAGGGATATGTCTCTTTTGGCACTGTCATGGCTTTAAACTATTGGGCTGCAACAATGGGAAGCAGACACGCAACTGTCTCTGGAATTTTGGTGTGATGTTTGTGCCAAAATTGCAAATTCCACCATATAAAGGGCCCTAAGGGGTTATTATAAGGTTTAGGGCAGCAAATGGGGATGAGGGGAGTGGTGAAATAAGCATCCGTGGTGGTCTGGGGCAGTAAGGAGCTAATTTGATCATGCCTTACCTGGTCCTGGCAGTGGTCTCCCATGTCCTTGGACAATGAGAGAAAAAATAATGAAGACAATCGCTGTGATCCTCATTGCAAAGTCGCTTTCTCAAAACCAAGTGAGAAATGGTTGCCCCCTGAAGCCGCCCACGCCTTTTTATAGGCTTGGGGGGCATTGTGACATCATCAATCACCAGGCAAGCCTCTGATTGGCTGCCATGGTCACATGACATAACCACTTCAGCCATTCAGCAGCAGGTTAAAGCAGACATACACAGGGCTGTCACCCATAGTGATCAATCACAGCACTGCTTTCATTTCACCAGTGCAGTTTATGAAATAAAAGCTGAGCTCTGATTGGTTGCTATGGGGACCAATTACATTTATTTTTTCAGACATTTTTGATAAATGAGGCACATTCTATCACCTAAGTTTTCTTGCCATCCACTTCAATGCTCACACATCGAGCAAAGCCTGAGGCTGCACTACTGAGACATTCTGATGTTCCTGGAGACAAGAATGGTTGAAAATGAGATGAATGTATCAATTTCCATACAGATATAGCTATTCCAGGCAGAAATGAGAGATATTATTGCAGATTTTGCATTGGGGACCGAGAGCCTCAGATGACTCTTCTGAGAGCAGTGATACGCCCTGCAGGCTGCACTTACAGAATTTTTATTTAACTGCCATGCTCCCTTTTAAAAGTCCTGCCCTTTTTGAAGGTAGCCCCACCCCTTTCATGCTATGCTACACCTAGGGTTGCCAGTTTTCAGAACGAAAAATTAACTCCAAAGTTTATTTGGCTAAAAGGGCAGTGGCGTTGGGGGTGTGGTTTAACATAGAGTGCTATTACACATATATGGTTTCATCATATTTCAAGTTTTGCACCATTTTTCCCGTCGTTTTCATTATAAAATGCAGCCAAAAATCATGCAGTGGTCTCATATGTTAACAGGTGTAATGAATGAGCTCTTATGGAGAAAAAAACAACCAAAAGGAGAGAAAAATTAATCTCCTTCACCTATTTCACTGCTGCCCCTGAACCATATGGCTCCATGCAGGAGCCCAGATTGACCAGGTTTATGATACTGCGCTGTTCTAGAAAACCAATTGAAGATGGCGGTTTATTGCCACAGTTAGCGATACAAAATGTCTGTTTTGATAGATTCATCAGGGGATCAGCAAAAACACATCCAGTATATAATACTACTGGTGCCACATCCATTTTTTTTGTTTTTTTCTGTAAAAAAATGGATCCTGCACCATTGACTTACACTGTGTTTCATGCCGGATCCGTCTTGATCAGGATTTCATGACACTCTCAAAAACGCTGCTTGCAGTGCTGTTCTGTGTGTCATGGGAATGAAACAAAAAGGAATGCATCTTGGCGCACTCTGTTCCAGACTCCAATAATATATTGTGTATTACCTTCAGATCTGATGCTTCCAAGGACCCTTCCCCAAATCCTAATGAAGGAAAACAAAATTGCCAAATGTCCCATAAAATCCTATCCTCTTCTTCCTTAGATATACCCCTGCAATAAGAAAACAAACACCCTCAAGCACCCGAAGCCCCTATTCCTTCCTTCCTTAGAGATGTACTCCCTCATAAGAAACCAACAGTCTTCAAATACCTAAGCCACATTTGTGAGCCCACAACTTAGCAACCCCTATCCTTTCTTAAACCTCCGTCAAGCCACCTACTCTGCTAGGGCAGGGGTCCCCGCTACATGGCTCACACTGAGATGAATTTCTGAAACAAATCTGCCTTTAGGGAATATACCCTTAGAAATACTAGACATGCAACTTGTGGCCAGTACTTTTAGGGGTATTCTTTTGTATTGCAGTTGTCACACTTTAGGGGTGTATGCAGGCACAGTTGAGGCTACACAAAAACTTACATTGCATGACAATTTTATTAGAAACTTTTTAGTGACTAAAGAACTTGTCTATAACTTTGCAGTACCCCAAAATAGAGTACTTGCAAACTTTTCTTGTTATGTTGTGTTTTATAATGTTATTTAACATGTTAATATCTTGAAATGTACCAAAATATCGCTGTATGGATCAGTCGGGTTTAATAATCCTGACTCAGCCCCTGCAGGAAGTTAGGTGTGGGTGTGGGATATGGGTCTGTCCCTAGCTGAGCCTAGAGAGTAGTTAGCATAGGAAATAAGAGCTCTGACATGTGCTCTGTTCCTCATAAGACAAGGCTAACGATGAAGGGAGAGACTCCCGAAACGCGTTTAAGCCTAAAGCCTTAGAGGATTGTCGACACTAACTACGGCCTCATAACGGCTTCATCTTGAGGAGCGCTCCCGAAAACCATCGCAAAGATCCCGATCAGGTGACCACTCGCGTCATACCATAGACGCGGGAACTACATCCCCGGACATCACGAGGGACGCCGAGAACCTCACCAGCAGATCGTGCTTTGCGAATTCGGCCAGGAACAGCTTACCGACACCAGAGGATTCGTTCCTACAACAGCTCCGGTTGGTGGGTAAGTGATCTCTGTAGCCGGAGACTGCGCGGGACGCCGCGCTCAGGCACAGAGCACCTATTCTTCCGACAGCACCGCGGCAGCTAACAACTATATACACCATTCTGAAGCCCCAGGTGAAGCTAGACCCTTCGTGGTTTGCCCAATACAAGACTTACCATATGTTCCACTAGTTCCACATTACGGGACCATATCAATAGACTATTTTTTCCCATTATATTTCCTAAGTGGCAATTTTATTTTTATATTTTTCATTTTTTATCTCTTATTTTTACTTTTATTCTATTTTAAGTGGCATTTCTTCACATGGGATCATTGACCTTCATAATTATGAACCACATCTATAATCAGCATTATCATTGATATCCATTTTTATTAATAAACTAGATTAGATTCTACCCATATACGAGTGTGCCTGCTTACCTCTTCATCGTTTAAGAGAAAGAACTCTCTACTTTTATAGCACTCCAGGAAAAGAGAGAAAGAAATAAAGTTGTTGAAATTGTTTAAACAAATTTCTGGATTGTTGGCAACCCTGCCCCATAGTTTGACTCGTCCTGGCCAGCCATAACTCAAACCTTTATCCCACAGCTGGCAATTACAGTTCTCCTCTGTGGTTGTTAACAATTCGGAACAGACATTTTCCTTGAGTAGGGATGTCCATGATAACTTTGAAGTGCATGGTCAGATCTCATAAATAAAGACTCTGTATAAGAGATCTGAACTTTTACCTACAACGGGCCACCCCCAGAGCGATCGATTCCCAGTGTTTAGGATGCCAGGTGGTATGTTGCGGCCCTTATAGTTTGTGTCATGGTGTTCCTACCCTGATACTGTTGCTCCCTGGGGTTAGCCTCCGTAGCAACAAAGGAGTCGTAGTTGGTGGAGTAAGTAGAGTCCAGACTTGGTGAAGTTTAACGGTTTTACTAGGATAAACTTCCAATAAACTTGTGTCATCCAAACAATATGTGATCTTTCATCCACTAAAAACCAGCACCGTTCTTAAAAGCTGTGACAATTGTTTATTCTTGAGTACAGCAAGCACATTGAAAATATCAAGGCACCCCAACTGTAAACGCGTTTCGAACAAGTATCATGTCCTTAATCATTTTGGTAATGATTAAAGACATGTAGTTTGTCTAAAACACGTTTACAGTCGGAGTGGTATGATAATTTGTATGTTCTTGCTCTACTCAAGAATAAAGGATCGTCACAGCTTTTAAGAACGGTGCTGGTTTTCACTTAATGGATTACAAAAGGTTGGAAATCAGACTATAACTGTGCACGTCTGGTACAGAAAAGGTACAGGCGAGCTGGAGCGTACTTTTGCATAATATGTGATCTTTCTCTTGGCTCCAGCAGGCTAAGGGTAAACTGGCAGGTGAACTTGAATACTTTGATTTATCTGTCTGCTGCTGTGCTAATTTCTGGCTTCAGTCTGGTTACTGGACTTTCTAGCAGTTTTGATACCGTTGAGTGGGGCGCCTTTGGCTGTGGACCCCTCGTAATACTCTGTCTGTAAACTGCCTGAAGTCAGGGTGCTTTACCAGCTGCTTTCGGGGCTCCTGCAGCTGGAGGGGGGATCGCTCCCTTACTGCACCATGTCTGCTCCCTTTGGACTCTAAACTCAACTCCCTATATAGCTTCCTGCAACCCTTTCCTTGGTAGAAAGTAGTACTAGCCCACTTCTGCCCAAAAGGGGAAGAATGGAATGGTAAGTTGGACATTGCCACCTGCTGAACAACCAGGCACATTATATGTAATACCAGTTGCATAACAATATTATTAAGGCATGGTATCAGAGGACCTGGAATTTAATACACAGATGACATTCTTTTTAAAACCATTAGAGACAGTAGCTAGGTGTAAAATTGGTAGTGCCACCTCTGGGGTACTACACACTGAGATGCTATAACTGAGATATCCATGTTAAAAGTTAAGGTGCATTTAAACGGCTATGTCCGTTTTGCGGAAGTGTGTAGTTCTGGTTCCCAGACTTTTGCTGTTCCTTAGCTCCTCCCATCTGCACCGCTAGACTCTTCCTCCTGTAATTGATTTATAGGACCAGGCATCAGAGGAGGCGTCTCTCCTGGCCCTTTAATCCTATGCCTGAATAGTGTAGTACACCCACATAGATATGAAGTGCAGTAGATAACATTCTCCTAGCCCTGCCACAAAGAAAACTACTCCACATATGCCAAGGGTGCACTGCACGGTCCTAGCATGGACTTATAGTGCCAGCCAAGATGATGCTTCTGATGACTGGTCCAATTACCATTAGGGTAAACCCAGTGTGACCAGCAGTGTACACTTAGCTATGGGATGTGATGACAAAGTTCTATCAAGGACAAAACACACAGACCAGTTAAGATTTTTATTTTTTTTTATTTTTATTTTTAAAGATAATATGGTGTTAATGGGTAAGATAAAGACCATGATGTTATTGGTCTTTTTGGCCATGATGTTTCTAGCCTTCTTGACCTTGATGTTAGTGGTCTACTTGGCCATGATGTTATTGACCTCTTTGACCATGATGTTTTTAGTCTTTTTGGATAGAAAAAGATGGTGGATGAGCGGCTTTCTGAAGGAGAGTTTTAAGAGATGGTGCGTATATCTCTGATGTCCTGGGGTGTGGTCGAAATATTCAGATGGAATAGATGTTTCAAGCTTTAGCAATGAGATGTTACTGTGGAAAGACGATGATGTTACTTTAGTCTCTTGAGCTTTTTGATCTTCTTGACCATAATGTTTTTGGTCTTCTTTGCCATATTTTTGGCCTCCTTGAACTTGATGTTTTTGGTCTTCTTGGCCATGATGTTTTGGGTCTTCTTGGCCAGGATTTTTTTGGCCTCCTTGACCTTGATGTTTTTGGTCTTGGTGGCCATGATGTTTTTGGACTGCTTGACCTCCTTCTTTATGGCAACTGTCTTATCTTTTAACTGATTGGTCAGTTTCTTCACTCTCTTATCCACATATTTTTTCACTGCCTTACTCTTCACACCCTCATCAGCAGCACTGTCATCTTCACTCTCCTCTCTTTCCTGCTCGTTTTCCACCATGTAGTTAGATGCTGCTATCAACCAATCTGACAAGGTACGACGTTGTTCTTCTTCGTCATCACCTTCTTCAATATTCCCTATGCTTTTTTACAGCATCATGTTTCTTAGGAGCTCTGAAAATATAAAAATAATGGAATTAGGAATTCAAAATGGATATTGGAAGCAAAAGGTGAAATGTCAGATGATAAAATTGCAGGATGGCACTTAGCCTCTCCTAGTTATAGAATTCGTCTTACCTGGTGTATGCAGCATCATTGAAAGCAATCCGGTTGGTGATTCGGGCCTCATCACTCGTTTGCCCTTAACCACATCAGCCCCCCTAGCTTAAACACCCTTAATGACCAGGCCACTTTTTACAATTCCGCACTACACTACTTTCACCGTTTATTGCTCGGTCATACAACTTACCACCCAAATGAATTTTACCTCCTTTTCTTCTCACTAATAGAGCTTTCATTTGGTGGTATTTCATTGCTGCTGACATTTTTACTTTTTTTGCTATTAATCAAAAATTACCGAAATTTTTGCAAAAAAATGACATTTTTCACTTTCTGTTGTAAAATTTTTCAAAAAAAACTACATTTCTATATAAATTTTTCTCTAAATTTATTGTTCTACATGTCTTTGATAAAAAAAATCCAATAAGTGTATATTTATTGGTTTGGGTAAAAGTTATAGCGTTTACAAACTATGGTGCAAAAAAGTGAATTTCGGCATTTTGAAGCAGCTCTGACTTTCTGAGCGCCTGTCATGTTTCTTCAGGAGCTAGAATGTCAGGAAAGTATAAATACCCCCAAATCACACCATTTTAGAAAGAAGACACCCCAAAGTATTCGCGGAGGGGCTTGGTGAGTTCATGTATCATTTCATTTTTTTCACAAGTTAGCGGAAAATGACACTTTCTGAGAAAAAAAAAAAAAAAAAAAAGTTTCAATTTCTGATAACTTCTGGCAAAAAAAAAAAAATCTCAGACGGACTCACTATGCCCCTCAGTGAATACCTTGGGGTGTCTACTTTCGAAATGGGGTCATTTGTGGGGTGTGTTTACTGTTCTGGCATTTTGGGCGGGGCTAAATTGTGAGCCGCCATGTAAAACCTAAAGGTACTCGTTGGAATTTGGGCCCCTTTGCGCACCCAGGCTGCAAAAAGTGTCACTCATGTGGTATCGCCGTACTCAGGAGAAGTAGGGCAATGTGTTTTAGGGTGTATTTTTACATACACCCATGCTGGAGTGAGAGAAATATCGCTGTAAATTGTCAACTTTGTATAAAAATTTTTAAAAGTTGTCGTTTACAGAGATATTTTCACACAAAGTAATGGGTATATGTAAAAATACACCTACACTGCCTACTCTCTAAGTACGGCGATACCATGTGTGCCACTTTTGCAGCTTAGATGCGCAAAGCCCTAAAACCAATGAGTACCTTTTAGAGATTTCACAGGGCATTTTTACGCATTTGGATTCCAGACTTCTTCTCACGCTTTAGGGGCCCCTAAAATGCCAGGGCAGTATAAATACCCCACATGTGACCCCATTTTGGAAAGAAGACACCCCAAGGTATTCTGTGAGGGGTATGGTGAGTTCATGTAAAATTTTATTTTTGTCACAAGTTAGTGGAATATGAGACTTTGTAAAAAACAAAATTAAAAAAAACAAAAAAAAACAATTTCCGCTGACTTGTGCCAAAAAATAAAAATTCTGTGGACTCACCATGCCCCTCACAGAATACCTAGAGGTGTCTTCTTTCCAAAATGGGGTCACATGTGGGGTATTTATACTCACCTGGCATTTTAGGGGCCCCTAAAGTGTGAGAATCCAAATGCAAAAAAATGGCCTGTGAAATCCTAAAGGTACTCATTGGTTTTAGGGCCCCTTTGCGCATCTTGGCTGCAAAAAATGTCACACATGTGGTATCGCCGTACTCAGGAGAAGTAGGGCAATCTGTTTTGGGGTGTATTTTTATATATACCCATACTGTGTGTGAGAAATATCGCTGTAAGCGACAACTTTTTAAATTTTTTATTCAAAGTTGTCAATTTACAGAGATATTTCTCTCACCCAATAATGGTATATGTAAAATACACCCCAAACTACATCGCCTACTTCTCCTGAGTGCTGGCGATACCACATGTGTGACTTTTGCAGCCAAGATGCAAAGGCCTAATTCAATGAGTACCTTTAGGAAGGGCATTTTTACGCATTTTTCTTCTCACGCTTTAGGGCCCCTAAAATGCCAGGGCAGTATAAATACCCCACATGTGACCCCATTTTGGAAGAAGACACCCAAGGTAATCCGTGAGGGGCATGGTGAGTTCATAGAAGATTTTTTTGGCACAAGTTAGTGGAAGTGATTTTTCATTGTTTTTCTCACAAAGTCTCCCTTTCCGCTAACTTTTGACAAAAGTTTAATTTTTCATGGACTCATTATGCCCCTCAGCGAATACCTTGAGGTGTCTTCTTTCCAAAATGGGGTCACATGTGGGGTATTTATACTGCCCTGGCATTTTAGGGGCCCTAAAGCGTGAGAAGAAAAATGCGTAAAAATGCCCTCCTAAAAGGTACTCATTGGTTTTAGGGCCCCTTTGCGCATCTTGGCTGCAAAAAGTGTCACTCATGTGGTATCGCCGTACTCAGAAGAAGTAGGGCGATGTGTTTTCAGGTGTATTTTTACATATACCCATGCTGGGTGAGAGAAATATCTCTGTAAATTGACAACTTTGAATAAAAAAATTAAAAAGTTGTCGTTTACAGCGATATTTCTCACACAAAATATGGTTATATGTAAAATACACCCCAAACTGTGCCCTACTTCTCCTGATGCTGGCGATACCACATGGTGATACTGCAGCCAAATGCAAAGACCCTAAAACCAATGAGTACCTTTAGGATTTCACAGGACATTTTTACGCATTTTGGATTCTCACGCTTTAGGACCCCTAAAATGCCAGGGCAGTATAAATACCCCACATGTGACCCCATTGTGGAAAGAAGACACCCCAAGGTATTCCGTGAGGGCATGGCGAGTTTACAGAAAAAAAATTTGGCACAAGTTAGCGGAAATGGTATTTTTATTTATTTTTTTTTTTTACAGTCTCACATTCCACTAACTTGTGACAAAAAATAAAATTTTGCATGAACTCACCATACCCCTTACGGAATACCTTGGGGTGTCTTCTTTCTAAAATGGGGTCACTTGTGAGGTTTTGTACTGCCCTGGCATTTTAGGGGTCTCCATAATCATTACACGTATGGCCAGAATTAGGAGTTTTGCGATTCTCCTTATATTGACCATACGGGTAATGAGAATTTTTCCGTTCAGCCTCTGCGCTGAAAGAAAAAAATGAACGTCTAGATTTTTCCATTCACATTGATCAATGTGGATGAAAAAATCTCTAAAAAATATGCAAAAAAAAGAGGGAAAAGCTATAAAGCTGCGATCGCTAAGGGACCCTAAGGCCTCATTCAGCGTCCGCAATTCTGTTCCGCAAAATTTTGCGGAACAGGGTGTGGATACATTCAATTCTATGGGGACAGACTTTGTCCCGCTCGGATCCATAATTGCGGATCCGTGGTGGAGATCCGCAAAAGTATAGAACATGTCCTATTCTTGTCCGCAATTGCGGATAAGAAAAGGCATTTTCTATATAGTTCTGGCAATGTGCGGATCCGCAAAATGCGGAAAGCACATTGCTGGTGTCCGTGTTTTGCGGATCCGCGGATTTGCGGATCCGTGGATCCGCAAAACACATGCGGACATCTGAATGAGCCTTACAGGGGTGATCAGTGACAGGGGGTGACAGGGGGTGATCAGGGGGTGACATGGGAGATCAGGGGTTAATCAGTGACAGTGGGGGTGGTGGGTGGGTGGGGGCGGTGGGGGGGTTGTGTGGTGATTGGTGCACTTTGATATTTTTTCTCTGGTGGTCCCAAGCAAAGGGACCACCAGAGAAGCGGGCAACAAGCAGATCAGGCGCTGTTCACAGAACAACGTCTGATCTGCGATTTTTCTGCCATATACAGCCTGCCAGCGCACGATCGGCGCTGGCAGGCTGTAGTATAACTACATGCGAGCGCGCCGATGGCGCGCATTGCGCATGTGCGGGCGCGTGCTCGCGTCATCTCGCGTCTCGCGAGATGACGCGCCGATGCGTCGGATCAGAAGAGCCCGGCCGCCGCGAGAACGCGATCCTGCGTGCGGCGGTCCGGGAGTGGTTAAAGAGCTCCTCCTCGACTTGCAGATATTCAGGATGGAATTTACGACTAGAAAGGAAAAAAATATATAAATTCTCAAAACAGGACAACAAAAAGTAATATTTGATAAAGGACATGTGTGGGGCATGGGACTCCATATCATAGTCCCGGACTTCCATCTAAAGTAACATCCCCCAATTGCTTACCACCCTATCCCTGAGCTTAACTATGGGTCTAAATCATGTTGCTTAAATATGATGTCTCTAACCTGAGCTGAAAACATTGGGGAATTGAATAACCAGTCTCTATTGAAGTCTCCATAAAAGTCCCCCAAATATATAAGAGTGTAAACTTACTAAACGTAGATGAATAGCAACAGTCCGAGCCCCAGGGCGATGACAATGAGCGATGTTCCAGCCACGACCACTTTGGCCAAAGTTGGCCTTCCTGGAATCACTGTAGAAACACATGAAATGAGATGAAAAATCACAGAATAAGTATTAAATCTCACAAGGAGTTTAACAGAAAATAAAATTTAAATGCAAAAATTCTATTACCTGAATTCCAGAACCGGTCAGATGTTTCACGGAACCAGGCAGCAGGCACTGATTCTGCAAAAGTATAAAAAAAAGTTATAAAATAAGCTGCAAATCCACGTAGCAGCAGTAGAAGTCAGAGGCATTCTATGATGGTCCAGTGGGTGGCGCTGTGTAATTATATGCCAGATCTACATTGACATTGATTATAAAAGGAGCTTGGGTCTTATATATCTGTATATGCATTAGTTCATTGGTCCATTTGAGCTGACACTTACCCTTTTTGCCAGGCAGTCTCCTCATCAGGGGATGGACCCCGGAATATTTGGATCCTAAAAAGAAAAAGTTTGCGATGAACCATAGAAACATAGAAGAGTGACGGCAGATAAAGACCACCTGGTCCATCTAGTCTGCCCTGATATTATTTCTTTTTTTATCTTAGGATAGCCCAGGCATATTTAAATTCACTTACTATGGATTTCCCAACCACATCTGCTGGAAGTTTGTTCCAAGCTTCAACCACTCTTTCAGTAAAATATTATTTCCTGACATTGCTCCTAATCTTACCCCCAGCTAATTTCAGATTGTGTCTCCTTGTTCTTGTGTTTAGCATCTTATTGACAACACTTCCCTCCTGAACCTTGGTTAAACCTTTATGTAAATGTAGTGTGAATAAGTCCTAAGGGTAAATTTTACGCGCCCTTCGCTTTGGATGCGGCAAGCCAACTTGCAGTTTAGCAGCACTGAATGGAGCTAAACCGCGAGCGGACACCTGTTGTGGCTTCAAGCAATGTATGTCCGCACTGCACCAAGAAGGGATATGTCTCTTTTGGCACTGTCATGGCTTTAAACTATTGGGCTGCAACAATGGGAAGCAGACACGCAACTGTCTCTGGAATTTTGGTGTGATGTTTGTGCCAAAATTGCAAATTCCACCATATAAAGGGCCCTAAGGGGTTATTATAAGGTTTAGGGCAGCAAATGGGGATGAGGGGAGTGGTGAAATAAGCATCCGTGGTGGTCTGGGGCAGTAAGGAGCTAATTTGATCATGCCTTACCTGGTCCTGGCAGTGGTCTCCCATGTCCTTGGACAATGAGAGAAAAATAATGAAGACAATCGCTGTGATCCTCATTGCAAAGTCGCTTTCTCAAAACCAAGTGAGAAATGGTTGCCCCCTGAAGCCGCCCACGCCTTTTATAGGCTTGGGGGCATTGTGACATCATCAATCACCAGGCAAGCCTCTGATTGGCTGCCATGGTCACATGACATAACCACTTCAGCCATTCAGCAGCAGGTTAAAGCAGACATACACAGGGCTGTCACCCATAGTGATCAATCACAGCACTGCTTTCATTTCACCAGTGCAGTTTATGAAATAAAAGCTGAGCTCTGATTGGTTGCTATGGGGACCAATTACATTTATTTTTTCAGACATTTTTGATAAATGAGGCACATTCTATCACCTAAGTTTTCTTGCCATCCACTTCAATGCTCACACATCGAGCAAAGCCTGAGGCTGCACTACTGAGACATTCTGATGTTCCTGGAGACAAGAATGGTTGAAAATGAGATGAATGTATCAATTTCCATACAGATATAGCTATTCCAGGCAGAAATGAGAGATATTATTGCAGATTTTGCATTGGGGACCGAGAGCCTCAGATGACTCTTCTGAGAGCAGTGATACGCCCTGCAGGCTGCACTTACAGAATTTTTTATTTAACTGCCATGCTCCCTTTTAAAAGTCCTGCCCTTTTTGAAGGTAGCCCCACCCCTTTCATGCTATGCTACACCTAGGGTTGCCAGTTTTCAGAACGAAAAATTAACTCCAAAGTTTATTTGGCTAAAAGGGCAGTGGCGTTGGGGGTGTGGTTTAACATAGAGTGCTATTACACATATATGGTTTCATCATATTTCAAGTTTTGCACCATTTTTCCCGTCGTTTTCATTATAAAATGCAGCCAAAAATCATGCAGTGGTCTCATATGTTAACAGGTGTAATGAATGAGCTCTTATGGAGAAAAAAACAACCAAAAGGAGAGAAAAATTAATCTCCTTCACCTATTTCACTGCTGCCCCTGAACCATATGGCTCCATGCAGGAGCCCAGATTGACCAGGTTTATGATACTGCGCTGTTCTAGAAAACCAATTGAAGATGGCGGTTTATTGCCACAGTTAGCGATACAAAATGTCTGTTTTGATAGATTCATCAGGGGATCAGCAAAAACACATCCAGTATATAATACTACTGGTGCCACATCCATTTTTTTGTTTTTTCTGTAAAAAAATGGATCCTGCACCATTGACTTACACTGTGTTTCATGCCGGATCCGTCTTGATCAGGATTTCATGACACTCTCAAAAACGCTGCTTGCAGTGCTGTTCTGTGTGTCATGGGAATGAAACAAAAGGAATGCATCTTGGCGCACTCTGTTCCAGACTCCAATAATATATTGTGTATTACCTTCAGATCTGATGCTTCCAAGGACCCTTCCCCAAATCCTAATGAAGGAAAACAAAATTGCCAAATGTCCCATAAAATCCTATCCTCTTCTTCCTTAGATATACCCCTGCAATAAGAAAACAAACACCCTCAAGCACCCGAAGCCCCTATTCCTTCCTTCCTTAGAGATGTACTCCCCCATAAGAAACCAACAGTCTTCAAATACCTAAGCCACATTTGTAAGCCCACAACTTAGCAACCCCTATCCTTTCTTAAACCTCCGTCAAGCCACCTACTCTGCTAGGGCAGGGGTCCCCGCTACATGGCTCACACTGAGATGAATTTCTGAAACAAATCTGCCTTTAGGGAATATACCCTTAGAAATACTAGACATGCAACTTGTGGCCAGTACTTTTAGGGGTATTCTTTTGTATTGCAGTTGTCACACTTTAGGGGTGTATGCAGGCACAGTTGAGGCTACACAAAAACTTACATTGCATGACAATTTTATTAGAAACTTTTTAGTGACTAAAGAACTTGTCTATAACTTTGCAGTACCCCAAAATAGAGTACTTGCAAACTTTTCTTGTTATGTTGTGTTTTATAATGTTATTTAACATGTTAATATCTTGAAATGTACCAAAATATCGCTGTATGGATCAGTCGGGTTTAATAATCCTGACTCAGCCCCTGCAGGAAGTTAGGTGTGGGTGTGGGATATGGGTCTGTCCCTAGCTGAGCCTAGAGAGTAGTTAGCATAGGAAATAAGAGCTCTGACATGTGCTCTGTTCCTCATAAGACAAGGCTAACGATGAAGGAGAGACTCCCGAAACGCGTTTAAGCCTAAAGCCTTAGAGGATTGTCGACACTAACTACGGCCTCATAACGGCTTCATCTTGAGGAGCGCTCCCGAAAACCATCGCAAAGATCCCGATCAGGTGACCACTCGCGTCATACCATAGACGCGGGAACTACATCCCCGGACATCACGAGGGACGCCGAGAACCTCACCAGCAGATCGTGCTTTGCGAATTCGGCCAGGAACAGCTTACCGACACCAGAGGATTCGTTCCTACAACAGCTCCGGTTGGTGGGTAAGTGATCTCTGTAGCCGGAGACTGCGCGGGACGCCGCGCTCAGGCACAGAGCACCTATTCTTCCGACAGCACCGCGGCAGCTAACAACTATATACACCATTCTGAAGCCCCAGGTGAAGCTAGACCCTTCGTGGTTTGCCCAATACAAGACTTACCATATGTTCCACTAGTTCCACATTACGGGACCATATCAATAGACTATTTTTCCCATTATTTTTCCTAAGTGGCAATTTTATTTTTATATTTTTCATTTTTTATCTCTTATTTTTACTTTTATTCTATTTTAAGTGGCATTTCTTCACATGGGATCATTGACCTTCATAATTATGAACCACATCTATAATCAGCATTATCATTGATATCCATTTTTATTAATAAACTAGATTAGATTCTACCCATATACGAGTGTGCCTGCTTACCTCTTCATCGTTTAAGAGAAAGAACTCTCTACTTTTATAGCACTCCAGGAAAAGAGAGAAAGAAATAAAGTTGTTGAAATTGTTTAAACAAATTTCTGGATTGTTGGCAACCCTGCCCCATAGTTTGACTCGTCCTGGCCAGCCATAACTCAAACCTTTATCCCACAGCTGGCAATTACAGTTCTCCTCTGTGGTTGTTAACAATTCGGAACAGACATTTTCCTTGAGTAGGGATGTCCATGATAACTTTGAAGTGCATGGTCAGATCTCATAAATAAAGACTCTGTATAAGAGATCTGAACTTTTACCTACAACGGGCCACCCCCAAGAGCGATCGATTCCCAGTGTTTAGGATGCCAGGTGGTATGTTGCGGCCCTTATAGTTTGTGTCATGGTGTTCCTACCCTGATACTGTTGCTCCCTGGGGTTAGCCTCCGTAGCAACAAAGGAGTCGTAGTTGGTGGAGTAAGTAGAGTCCAGACTTGGTGAAGTTTAACGGTTTTACTAGGATAAACT
>JAKVIS010003818.1:0-15653 GCA_033119425.1 Bufotes viridis | reverse complement strand
CTTTTTAGAGAGGGAATCAAATATGGGGTTATGCTGAGAAAATCTGATGGTAGTGAAATAGCAAAGATTTTTGTAGTATGCAATTTACTGTGTATAATCCATAAATATAGAGTTTGTTCTGTTAATTTTCCTTAAATTATAAGCAGATTGGTAAAAGTTTTTCTTTCTACCTAAAGGGTAGACATATCACCTCTATAATGGTGCTGGACAGGATAGCTGGCAGGGCGTGTGAGGAGGCTTACATTATTTTTAATAGGTGACCTTTAACCTCTTTATTTTATAATTTAAGGAAAGTAGAGCATAAGTCTATCTTTTTCAAGGTCTTGAATCCTTTGAAAAGTATCTAGGATTTATATTTTGAACACTGACAATGCTTGTTTCTTCCAATAGATTTGTAGTATTAATAATTATCTCTGCTCTTGAGATAAAAATGCTCCCTTTAAATACACTTGATATAACTTGACTGGCCTCCTCTTTAGAGGTAAAACCGATATGTTTAATTAATGGAGGCCAAATCAAAGAGTATAATAAGTTCAAGAAGTAAAATTGTGTCAATAACTTTCTAGAGACATACTTAAGTTCCTTGGGCCCAGTGCAAGTGAAGGATTTATTCCTAGAGGTAAAGACCACTACATTATCTTATTAGAGATGTGTTAATCTGGGTTGTCTCACTTTAGCAAAGAGAATTTATCATGCAGTGTCAATTTCTAATAACAGGCATTTACTATTTATGGTGACTTTTTTCAGTTGCCACTTTTGCTAGCTTTCTGACTTATTTTTTCCAGCACATTATACACTGCTGCTCATTTCCAAGGGTTATGATGACAACCTCCACAATCAGGCAGCAGTGCCTCATGCTTTCACAATATCAGACAAAACACCGGCCTAGTTGAGCTCCCATGGTCCCGCCCTACTAGATAGACCACTGCTTTGTCTCATAGTGTGCAAGCAAGACCACTGCTTATGGATAGCAGGCTTTTTGTAACTTCATGGAAACAAGCAGTGTATGATATGATAGAAAAATGAATGCAGCCAGAAAAGGGAAACAATATGAATTATTTGTAATACATTGGGACTAGTATTGCCTTTATCTGGCATAACACAAACGCTGATGCAGAACTGAGACAACCGCTTTAAGTTCCTGGGATCCTGTCCAACTGAAGAATGAGTTCCTTTAGATCTATAGCTGTTACTTTTTAGAGAGGGAATCAAATATGGGGGTTATGCTGAGAAAATCTTATGGTAGTGATTAAGCAAAGATTTTTGTAGTATGCATTTACTGTGTATAATCCATAAATATAGAATTTGTTCTGCTAATTTTGCCTAAATTATAAGCAAATAGGAAAAAGATTATTTCTACCTAAAGGGTAGACATATCACCTATAATGGTGCTGGACAGGATAGCTGTAGGGGCGTGTGAGGAGGCTATTATTTTTTTTAATAGGTGACCTTTAACCTCTTTATTTATAATTTAAGGAAATTAGCGCATAAGTCTATCTTTTCCAAGGTCTTGAATCCTTGAAAAGTATCTAGGATTTATATGTGAACATTGACAATGCTTGTTTCTTCCAATAGATTTGTAGTATTAATAATTATCTCTGCTCTTGAGATAAAAAATGTTCTCTTTAAATACACTTGATATACTTGACTGGCCTCCTCTTTAGAGGTAAAACCGATATGTTTAATTAATGGTGGCCAAATCAAAGAGTACAATAAGTTCTAGAAGTAAAAATTGTGTCAATAACTTTCTAGAGACATACTTAAGTTACTTGGGCCCAATGCAAGTGAAGAATTTATTCCTAGAGGTAAAGACCACATCATTATCTTATTAGAGATGTGTTAATCTGGGTTGTCTCACTTTAGCAAAGAGAATTTATCATGCAGTGTAAATTTAATAACAGGCATTTAATATTTATGGTGCCTTTTTCAGTTGCCACTTTTGCTAGCTTGATTTATTTTTCCAGCACATTATACACTGCTCATTTCCATGGTTATGATGACAACCTAACAATCAGGCAGCAGTGCACATGCTTGCACAATATCGAACAAAACACCGGCCTAGTTGAGCTCCCATGGTCCCGCCTACTAGATAGACCACTGCTTTGTCTTATAGTGTGCAAGCAAGACCACTGCTTATGGATAGCAGGCTTTTGTAACCATGGAAACAAGCAGTGTATGATATGATAGAAAAATGAATGCAGCCAGAAAAGGAAACAATAGAATTATTTGTAATACATTGGGACTAGTATTGCCTTTATCTAGATAATAAAGGTCAGTTGCAGAAGTGAGACAACCGCTTTAAGTCCCTGGGACCCAGACCAACTGAAGGATGAGTTCCTTTAGATCTATAGCTGTTACTTTTTAGAGAGGGAATCAAATATGGGGTTATGCTGAGAAAATCTTATGGTAGTGATTAAGCAAAGATTTTTGTAGTATGCGATTTACTGTGTATAATCCATAAATATAGAGTTTGTTCTGCTACTTTGCCTCAAATTATAAGCAAATAGGTAAAAGATTATTTCTACCTAAAGGGTAGACATATCACCTATAATGGTGCTGGACAGGATAGCTGTAGGGGCGTGTGAGGAGGCTATTATTTTTTTAATACGTGGCCTTTAACCTCTTTATTTATAATTTAAGGAAAGTAGCGCATAAGTCTATCTTTTCCAAGGTCTTGAATCCTTGAAAAGTATCTAGGATTTATATTTGAACATTGACAATGCTTGTTTCTTCCAATAGATTTGTAGTATTAATAATTATCTCTGCTCTTGAGATAAAAATGTTCTCTTTAAATACACTTGATATACTTGACTGGCCTCCTTTAGAGGTAAAACCGATATGTTTAATTAATGGAGGCCAAATCAAAGAGTAGAATAAGTTCTAGAAGTAAAAATTGTGTCAATAACTTTCTAGAGACATACTTAAGTTCCTTGGGCCCAATGCAAGTGAAGGATTTATTCCTAGAGGTAAAGACCACATCATTATCTTATTAGAGATGTGTTAATCTGGGTTGTCTCACTTTAGCAAAGAGAATTTATTATGCAGTGTAAATTTAATAACAGGCATTTAATATTTATGGTGCCTTTTTCAGTTGCCACTTTTGCTAGCTTGATTTATTTTTCCAGCACATTATACACTGCTCATTTCCATGGTTATGATGACAACCTAACAATCAGGCAGCAGTGCTCATGCTTGCACAATATCGGACAAAACACCGGCCTAGTTGAGCTCCCATGGTCCCGCCTACTAGGTAGACCACTGCTTTGTCTTATAGTGTGCAAGCAAGACCACTGCTTATGGATAGCAGGCTTTTGTAACCATGGAAACAAGCAGTGTATGATATGATAGAAAAATGAATGCAGCCAGAAAAGGAAACAATAGAATTATTTGTAATACATTGGGACTAGTATTGCCTTTATCTAGATAATAAAGGTCAGTTGCAGTAGTGAGTCAACCGCTTTAAGTCCCTGGGACCCAGACCAACTGAAGGATGAGTTCCTTTAGATCTCTAGCTGTTACTTTTTAGAGAGGGAATCAAATATGGGGTTATGCTGGGAAAATCTGATGGTAGTGAAATAGCAAAGATTTTTGTAGTATGCAATTTACTGTGTATAATCCATAAATATAGAATTTGTTCTGCTAATTTGCCTAAATTATAAGCAGATTGGTAAAAGTTTCTTTCTACCTAAAGTGTAGACATATCACCTATATTGGTGCTGGACAGGATAGCTGTAGGGGCGTGTGAGGAGGCTATTATTTTTTTAATAGGTGACCTTTAACCTCTTTTATTTATAATTTAAGGAAAGTAGCGCATAAGTCTATCTTTTCCAAGGTCTTGAATCCTTGAAAAGTATCTAGGATTTATATTTGAACATTGACAATGCTTGTTTCTTCCAATAGATTTGTAGTATTAATAATTATCTCTGCTCTTGAGATAAAAATGTTCTCTTTAAATACACTTGATATACTTGACTGGCCTCCTTTAGAGGTAAAACCGATATGTTTAATTAATGGAGGCCAAATCAAAGAGTAGAATAAGTTCTAGAAGTAAAAATTGTGTCAATAACTTTCTAGAGACATACTTAAGTTCCTTGGGCCCAATGCAAGTGAAGGATTTATTCCTAGAGGTAAAGACCACATCATTATCTTATTAGAGATGTGTTAATCTGGGTTGTCTCACTTTAGCAAAGAGAATTTATCATGCAGTGTAAATTTAATAACAGGCATTTAATATTTATGGTGCCTTTTTCAGTTGCCACTTTTGCTAGCTTGATTTATTTTTCCAGCACATTATACACTGCTCATTTCCATGGTTATGATGACAACCTAACAATCAGGCAGCAGTGCCCATGCTTGCACAATATCGACAAAACACCGGCCTAGTTGAGCTCCCATGGTCCCGCCTTACTAGGTAGACCACTGCTTTGTCTTATAGTGTGCAAGCAAGACCACTGCTTATGGATAGCAGGCTTTTTGTAACCATGGAAACAAGCAGTGTATGATATGATAGAAAATGAATGCAGCCAGAAAAGGAAACAATAGAATTATTTGTAATACATTGGGACTAGTATTGCCTTTATCTAGATAATAAAGGTCAGTTGCAGTAGTGAGTCAACCGCTTTAAGTCCCTGGGACCCAGACCAACTGAAGGATGAGTTCCTTTAGATCTCTAGCTGTTACTTTTTAGAGAGGGAATCAAATATGGGGTTATGCTGAGAAAATCTGATGGTAGTGAAATAGCAAAGATTTTTGTAGTATGCAATTTACTGTGTATAATCCATAAATATAGAGTTTGTTCTGCTAATTTTCCTAAATTATAAGCAGATTGGTAAAAGTTTCTTTCTACCTAAAGGGTAGACATATCACCTATAATGGTGCTGGACAGGATAGCTGTAGGGGCGTGTGAGGAGGCTATTATTTTTTTTAATAGGTGACCTTTAACCTCTTTATTTATAATTTAAGGAAAGTAGCGCATAAGTCTATCTTTTCCAAGGTCTTGAATCCTTGAAAAGTATCTAGGATTTATATTTGAACATTGACAATGCTTGTTTCTTCCAATAGATTTGTAGTATTAATAATTATCTCTGCTCTTGAGATAAAAAATGTTCTCTTTAAATACACTTGATATACTTGACTGGCCTCCTCTTTAGAGGTAAAACCGATATGTTTAATTAATGGAGGCCAAATCAAAGAGTAGAATAAGTTCTAGAAGTAAAAATTGTGTCAATAACTTTCTAGAGACATATTTAAGTTCCTTGGGCCCAATGCAAGTGAAGGATTTATTCCTAGAGGTAAAGACCACATCATTATCTTATTAGAGATGTGTTAATCTGGGTTGTCTCACTTTAGCAAAGAGAATTTATCATGCAGTGTAAATTTAATAACAGGCATTTAATATTTATGGTGCCTTTTTCAGTTGCCACTTTTGCTAGCTTGATTTATTTTTCCAGCACATTATACACTGCTCATTTCCATGGTTATGATGACAACCTAACAATCAGGCAGCAGTGCCCATGCTTGCACAATATCGGACAAAACACCGGCCTAGTTGAGCTCCCATGGTCCCGCCTACTAGATAGACCACTGCTTTGTCTTATAGTGTGCAAGCAAGACCACTGCTTATGGATAGCAGGCTTTTTGTAACCATGGAAACAAGCAGTGTATGATATGATAGAAAAATGAATGCAGCCAGAAAAGGAAACAATAGAATTATTTGTAATACATTGGGACTAGTATTGCCTTTATCTAGATAATAAAGGTCAGTTGCAGAAGTGAGACAACCGCTTTAAGTCCCTGGGACCCAGACCAACTGAAGGATGAGTTCCTTTAGATCTCTAGCTGTTACTTTTTAGAGAGGGAATCAAATATGGGGTTATGCTGGGAAAATCTGATGGTAGTGAAATAGCAAAGATTTTTGTAGTATGCAATTTACTGTGTATAATCCATAAATATAGAGTTTGTTCTGCTAATTTGCCTAAATTATAAGCAGATTGGTAAAAGTTTCTTTCTACCTAAAGTGTAGACATATCACCTATATTGGTGCTGGACAGGATAGCTGTAGGGGCGTGTGAGGAGGCTATTATTTTTTTAATAGGTGACCTTTAACCTCTTTATTTATAATTTAAGGAAAGTAGCGCATAAGTCTATCTTTTCCAAGGTCTTGAATCCTTGAAAAGTATCTAGGATTTATATTTGAACATTGACAATGCTTGTTTCTTCCAATAGATTTGTAGTATTAATAATTATCTCTGCTCTTGAGATAAAAAATGTTCTCTTTAAATACACTTGATATACTTGACTGGCCTCCTCTTTAGCGGTAAAACCGATATGTTTAATTAATGGAGGCCAAATCAAAGAGTAGAATAAGTTCTAGAAGTAAAAATTGTGTCAATAACTTTCTAGAGACATACTTAAGTTCCTTGGGCCCAATGCAAGTGAAGGATTTATTCCTAGAGGTAAAGACCACATCATTATCTTATTAGAGATGTGTTAATCTGGGTTGTCTCACTTTAGCAAAGAGAATTTATCATGCAGTGTAAATTTAATAACAGGCATTTAATATTTATGGTGACTTTTTCAGTTGCTACTTTTGCTAGCTTGATTTATTTTTCCAGCACATTATACACTGCTCATTTCCATGGTTATGATGACAACCTAACAATCAGGCAGCAGTGCCCATGCTTGCACAATATCGGACAAAACACCGGCCTAGTTGAGCTCCCATGGTCCCGCCTACTAGGTAGACCACTGCTTTGTCTTATAGTGTGCAAGCAAGACCACTGCTTATGGATAGCAGGCTTTTTGTAACCATGGAAACAAGCAGTGTATGATATGATAGAAAAATGAATGCAGCCAGAAAAGGAAACAATAGAATTATTTGTAATACATTGGGACTAGTATTGCCTTTATCTAGATAATAAAGGTCAGTTGCAGTAGTGAGTCAACCGCTTTAAGTCCCTGGGACCCAGACCAACTGAAGGATGAGTTCCTTTAGATCTCTAGCTGTTACTTTTTAGAGAGGGAATCAAATATGGGGTTATGCTGGGAAAATCTGATGGTAGTGAAATAGCAAAGATTTTTGTAGTATGCAATTTACTGTGTATAATCCATAAATATAGAGTTTGTTCTGCTAATTTGCCTAAATTATAAGCAGATTGGTAAAAGTTTCTTTCTACCTAAAGTGTAGACATATCACCTATATTGGTGCTGGACAGGATAGCTGTAGGGGCGTGTGAGGAGGCTATTATTTTTTTAATAGGTGACCTTTAACCTCTTTTATTTATAATTTAAGGAAAGTAGCGCATAAGTCTATCTTTTCCAAGGTCTTGAATCCTTGAAAAGTATCTAGGATTTATATTTGAACATTGACAATGCTTGTTTCTTCCAATAGATTTGTAGTATTAATAATTATCTCTGCTCTTGAGATAAAAATGTTCTCTTTAAATACACTTGATATACTTGACTGGCCTCCTCTTTAGCGGTAAAACCGATATGTTTAATTAATGGAGGCCAAATCAAAGAGTAGAATAAGTTCTAGAAGTAAAATTGTGTCAATAACTTTCTAGAGACATACTTAAGTTCCTTGGGCCCAATGCAAGTGAAGGATTTATTCCTAGAGGTAAAGACCACATCATTATCTTATTAGAGATGTGTTAATCTGGGTTGTCTCACTTTAGCAAAGAGAATTTATCATGCAGTGTAAATTTAATAACAGGCATTTAATATTTATGGTGCCTTTTTCAGTTGCCACTTTTGCTAGCTTGATTTATTTTTCCAGCACATTATACACTGCTCATTTCCATGGTTATGATGACAACCTAACAATCAGGCAGCAGTGCCCATGCTTGCACAATATCGACAAAACACCGGCCTAGTTGAGCTCCCATGGTCCCGCCTACTAGATAGACCACTGCTTTGTCTTATAGTGTGCAAGCAAGACCACTGCTTATGGATAGCAGGCTTTTTGTAACCATGGAAACAAGCAGTGTATGATATGATAGAAAAATGAATGCAGCCAGAAAAGGAAACAATAGAATTATTTGTAATACATTGGGACTAGTATTGCCTTTATCTAGATAATAAAGGTCAGTTGCAGAAGTGAGACAACCGCTTTAAGTCCCTGGGACCCAGACCAACTGAAGGATGAGTTCCTTTAGATCTCTAGCTGTTACTTTTTAGAGAGGGAATCAAATATGGGGTTATGCTGGGAAAATCTGATGGTAGTGAAATAGCAAAGATTTTTGTAGTATGCAATTTACTGTGTATAATCCATAAATATAGAGTTTGTTCTGCTAATTTGCCTAAATTATAAGCAGATTGGTAAAAGTTTCTTTCTACCTAAAGTGTAGACATATCACCTATATTGGTGCTGGACAGGATAGCTGTAGGGGCGTGTGAGGAGGCTATTATTTTTTTAATAGGTGACCTTTAACCTCTTTATTTATAATTTAAGGAAAGTAGCGCACAAGTCTATCTTTTCCAAGGTCTTGAATCCTTGAAAAGTATCTAGGATTTATATTTGAACATTGACAATGCTTGTTTCTTCCAATAGATTTGTAGTATTAATAATTATCTCTGCTCTTGAGATAAAAATGTTCTCTTTAAATACACTTGATATACTTGACTGGCCTCCTCTTTAGAGGTAAAACCGATATGTTTAATTAATGGAGGCCAAATCAAAGAGTAGAATAAGTTCTAGAAGTAAAAATTGTGTCAATAACTTTCTAGAGACATACTTAAGTTCCTTGGGCCCAATGCAAGTGAAGGATTTATTCCTAGAGGTAAAGACCACATCATTATCTTATTAGAGATGTGTTAATCTGGGTTGTCTCACTTTAGCAAAGAGAATTTATCATGCAGTGTAAATTTAATAACAGGCATTTACTATTTATGGTGACTTTTTCAGTTGCCACTTTTGCTAGCTTGATTTATTTTTCAAGCACATTATACACTGCTCATTTCCATGGTTATGATGACAACCTAACAATCAGGCAGCAGTGCCCATGCTTGCACAATATCGGACAAAACATCGGCCTAGTTGAGCTCCCATGGTCCTGCCTACTAGATAGACCACTGCTTTGTCTTATAGTGTGCAAGCAAGACCACTGCTTATGGATAGCAGGCTTTTTGTAACCATGGAAACAAGTAGCGTATGGTATGATATGATAGAAAAAAGAATGCAGCCAGAAAAGGAAACAATAGAATTATTTGTAATACATTGGGACTAGTATTGCCTTTATCTACATAATAAACGTCAGTTGCAGAAGTGAGACAACCCCTTTAAGTCCCTGGGACCAATACCAACTGAAGGATGAGTTCCTTTAGATCTATAGCTGTTACTTTTTAGAGAGGGAATCAAATATGGGGTTATGCTGAGAAAATCTTATGGTAGTGATTAAGCAAAGATTTTTGTAGTATGCGATTTACTGTGTATAATCCATAAATATAGAGTTTGTTCTGCTAATTTGCCTAAATTATAAGCAAATAGGTAAAAGATTATTTCTACCTAAAGGGTAGACATATCACCTATAATGGTGCTGGACAGGATAGCTGTAGGGGCGTGTGAGGAGGCTATTATTTTTTTTAATAGGTGGCCTTTAACCTCTTTATTTATAATTTAAGGAAAGTAGCGCATAAGTCTATCTTTTCCAAGGTCTTGAATCCTTGAAAAGTATCTAGGATTTATATTTGAACATTGACAATGCTTGTTTCTTCCAATAGATTTGTAGTATTAATAATTATCTCTGCTCTTGAGATAAAAATGTTCTCTTTAAATACACTTGATATACTTGACTGGCCTCCTCTTTAGAGGTAAAACCGATATGTTTAATTAATGGAGGCCAAATCAAAGAGTAGAATAAGTTCTAGAAGTAAAAATTGTGTCAATAACTTTCTAGAGACATACTTAAGTTCCTTGGGCCCAATGCAAGTGAAGGATTTATTCCTAGAGGTAAAGACCACATCATTATCTTATTAGAGATGTGTTAATCTGGGTTGTCTCACTTTAGCAAAGAGAATTTATCATGCAGTGTAAATTTAATAACAGGCATTTAATATTTATGGTGCCTTTTTCAGTTGCCACTTTTGCTAGCTTGATTTATTTTTCCAGCACATTATACACTGCTCATTTCCATGGTTATGATGACAACCTAACAATCAGGCAGCAGTGCCCATGCTTGCACAATATCGGACAAAACACCGGCCTAGTTGAGCTCCCATGGTCCCGCCTACTAGATAGACCACTGCTTTGTCTTATAGTGTGCAAGCAAGACCACTGCTTATGGATAGCAGGCTTTTTGTAACCATGGAAACAAGCAGTGTATGATATGATAGAAAAATGAATGCAGCCAGAAAAGGAAACAATAGAATTATTTGTAATACATTGGGACTAGTATTGCCTTTATCTAGATAATAAAGGTCAGTTGCAGAAGTGAGACAACCGCTTTAAGTCCCTGGGACCCAGACCAACTGAAGGATGAGTTCCTTTAGATCTATAGCTGTTACTTTTTAGAGAGAGAATCAAATATGGGGTTATGCTGAGAAAATCTGATGGTAGTGAAATAGCAAAGATTTTTGTAGTATGCAATTTACTGTGTATAATCCATAAATATAGAGTTTGTTCTGCTAATTTGCCTAAATTATAAGCAGATTGGTAAAAGATTCTTTCTACCTAAAGGGTAGACATACCACCTATATTGGTGCTGGACAGGATAGCTGTAGGGGCGTGTGAGGAGGCTATTATTTTTTTAATAGGTGACCTTTAACCTCTTTATTTATAATTTAAGGAAAGTAGCCCATAAGTCTATATTTTCCAAGGTCTTGAATCCTTGAAAGTATCTAGGATTTATATTTGAACATTGACAATGCTTGTTTCTTCCAATAGATTTGTAGTATTAATAATTATCTCTGCTCTTGAGATAAAAATGTTCTCTTTAAATACACTTGATATACTTGACTGGCCTCCTCTTTAGAGGTAAAACCGATATGTTTAATTAATGGAGGCCAAATCAAAGAGTAGAATAAGTTCTAGAAGTAAAATTGTGTCAATAACTTTCTAGAGACATACTTAAGTTCCTTGGGCCCAATGCAAGTGAAGGATTTATTCCTAGAGGTAAAGACCACTATCATTATCTTATTAGAGATGTGTTAATCTGGGTTGTCTCACTTTAGCAAAGAGAATTTATCATGCAGTGTAAATTTAATAACAGGCATTTACTATTTATGGTGACTTTTTCAGTTGCCACTTTTGCTAGCTTGATTTATTTTTCCAGCACATTATACACTGCTCATTTCCATGGTTATGATGACAACCCTAACAATCAGGCAGCAGTGCCCATGCTTGCACAATATCGACAAAACACCGGCCTAGTTGAGCTCCCATGGTCCCGCTCTACTAGATAGACCACTGCTTTGTCTTATAGTGTGCAAGCAAGACCACTGCTTATGGATAGCAGGCTTTTGTAACCATGGAAACAAGCAGCTGTATGATATGATAGAAAAATGAATGCAGCCAGAAAAGGAAACAATAGAATTATTTGTAATACATTGGGACTAGTATTGCCTTTATCTAGATAATAAAGCGTCAGATGCAGAACTGAGACAACCGCTTTAAGTCCCTGGGACCCAGACCAACTGAAGGATGAGTTCCTTTAGATCTATAGCTGTTACTTTTAGAGAGGGAATCAAATATGGGGTTATGCTGAGAAAATCTTATGGTAGTGATTAAGCAAAGATTTTTGTAGTATGCGATTTACTGTGTATAATCCATAAATATAGAGTTTGTTCTGCTACTTTGCCTAAATTATAAGCAAATAGGTAAAAGATTATTTCTACCTAAAGGGTAGACATATCACCTATAATGGTGCTGGACAGGATAGCTGTAGGGGCGTGTGAGGAGGCTATTATTTTTTTAATAGGTGACCTTTAACCTCTTTATTTATAATTTAAGGAAAGTAGCGCATAAGTCTATCTTTTCCAAGGTCTTGAATCCTTGAAAAGTATCTAGGATTTATATTTGAACATTGACAATGCTTGTTTCTTCCAATAGATTTGTAGTATTAATAATTATCTCTGCTCTTGAGATAAAAATGTTCTCTTTAAATACACTTGATATACTTGACTGGCCTCCTCTTTAGAGGTAAAACCGATATGTTTAATTAATGGAGGCCAAATCAAAGAGTAGAATAAGTTCTAGAAGTAAAATTGTGTCAATAACTTTCTAGAGACATACTTAAGTTCCTTGGGCCCAATGCAAGTGAAGGATTTATTCCTAGAGGTAAAGACCACATCATTATCTTATTAGAGATGTGTTAATCTGGGTTGTCTCACTTTAGCAAAGAGAATTTATCATGCAGTGTAAATTTAATAACAGGCATTTACTATTTTATGGTGACTTTTTCAGTTGCCTCTTTTGCTATCTTGATTTATTTTTCCAGCACATTATACACTGCTCATTTCCATGGTTATGATGACCAACCTAACAATCAGGCAGCAGTGCCCATGCTTGCACAATATCGGACAAAACACCGGCCTAGTTGAGCTCCCATGGTCCCGCCTACTAGATAGACCACTGCTTTGTCTTATAGTGTGCAAGCAAGACCACTGCTTATGGATAGCAGGCTTGTTGTAACCATGGAAACAAGCAGTGTATGATATGATAGAAAAATGAATGCAGCCAGAAAAGGAAACAATAGAATTATTTGTAATACATTGGGACTAGTATTGCCTTTATCTACATAATAAAGGTCAGTTGCAGAAGTGAGACAACCGCTTTAAGTTCCCTGGGACCCAGACCAACTGAAGGATGAGTTCCTTTAGATCTATAGCTGTTACTTTTTAGAGAGAGAATCAAATATGGGGTTATGCTGAGAAAAATCTTATGGTAGTGAAATAGCAAAGATTTTTGTAGTATGCAATTTACTGTGTATAATCCATAAATATAGAGTTTGTTCTGCTACTTTGCCTAAATTATAAGCAGATTGGTAAAGATTCTTTCTACCTAAAGGGTAGACATATCACCTATAATGGTGCTGGACAGGATAGCTGTAGGGGCGTGTGAGGAGGCTATTATTTTTTTAATAGGTGACCTTTAACCTCTTTATTTATAATTTAAGGAAAGTAGCGCATAAGTCTATCTTTTCCAAGGTCTTGAATCTTTGAAAAGTATCTAGGATTTATATTTGAACATTGACAATGCTTGTTTCTTCCAATAGATTTGTAGTATTAATAATTATCTCTGCTCTTGAGATAAAAATGTTCTCTTTAAATACACTTGATATACTTGACTGGCCTCCTCTTTAGAGGTAAAACCGATATGTTTAATTAATGGAGGCCAAATCAAAGAGTAGAATAAGTTCTAGAAGTAAAATTGTGTCAATAACTTTCTAGAGACATGCTTAAGTTCCTTGGGCCCAGTGCAAGTGAAGGATTTATTCCTAGAGGTAAAGACCACATCATTATCTTATTAGAGATGTGTTAATCTGGGTTGTCTCACTTTAGCAAAGAGAATTTATCATGCAGTGTAAATTTAATAACAGGCATTTACTATTTTATGGTGACTTTTCAGTTGCCTCTTTTGCTATCTTGATTTATTTTTCCAGCACATTATACACTGCTCATTTCCATGGTTATGATGACCACCCTACAATCAGGCAGCAGTGCCCATGCTTTCACAATATCGGACAAAACACCGGCCTAGTTGAGCTCCCATGGTCCCGCCTACTAGATAGACCACTGCTTTGTCTTATAGTGTGCAAGCAAGACCACTGCTTATGGATAGCAGGCTTGTTGTAACCATGGAAACAAGCAGTGTATGATATGATAGAAAAATGAATGCAGCCAGAAAAGGAAACAATAGAATTATTTGTAATACATTGGGACTAGTATTGCCTTTATCTACATAATAAAGGTCAGTTGCAGAAGTGAGACAACCGCTTTAAGTTCCCGGGACCCTGATCCAACTAAAGGATGAGTTCCTTTAGATCTATAGCTGTTTCTTTTTAGAGAGAGAATCAAATATGGGGTTATGCTGAGGAAAATCTTATGGTAGTGAATATAGCAAAGATTTTTGTAGTATGCAATTTACTATGTATAATCCATAAATATAGAGTTTGTTCTGCTACTTTGCCTAAATTATAAGCAAATTGGTAAATGATTCTTTCTACCTAAAGGGTAGACATATCACCTATAATGGTGCTGGACAGGATAGCTGTAGGGGCGTGTGTGGAGGCTATTATTTTTTTAATAGGTGACCTTTAACCTCTTTATTTATAATTTAAGGAAAGTAGCGCATAAGTCTATCTTTTCCAAGGTCTTGAATCCTTGAAAAGTATCTAGGATTTATATTTGAACATTGACAATGCTTGTTTCTTCCAATAGATTTGTAGTACTAATAATTATCTCTGCTCTTGATATAAAAAATGTTCTCTTTAAATACACTTGATATACTTGACTGGCCTCCTCTTTAGAGGTAAAACCGATATGTTTAATTAATGGAGGCCAAATCCAAGAGTAGAATAAGTTCAAGAAGTAAAAATTGTGTCAATAACTTTCTAGAGACATACTTAAGTTCCTTGGGCCCAGTGCAAGTGAATGATTTATTCCTAGAGGTAAAGACCACATCATTATCTTATTAGAGATGTGTTAATCTGGGTTGTCTCACTTTAGCAAAGAGAATTTATCATGCAGTGTAAATTATTAACAGGCATTTACTATTTATGGTGACTTTTTCAGTTGCCACTTTTGCTAGCTTGATTTATTTTTCCAGCACATTATACACTGCTCATTTCCATGGTTATGATGACAACCTAACAATCAGGCAGCAGTGCCCATGCTTGCACAATATCGGACAAAACATCGGCCTAGTTGAGCTCCCATGGTCCCGCCTACTAGATAGACCACTGCTTTGTCTTATAGTGTGCAAGCAAGACCACTGCTTATGGATAGCAGGCTTTTGTAACCATGGAAACAAGTAGCGTATGGTATGATATGATAGAAAAATGAATGCAGCCAGAAAAGGAAACAATAGAATTATTTGTAATACATTGGGACTAGTATTGCCTTTATCTAGATAATAAAGGTCAGTTGCAGAAGTGAGACAACCGCTTTAAGTCCCTGGGACCCAGACCAACTGAAGGATGAGTTCCTTTAGATCTATAGCTGTTACTTTTTAGAGAGGGAATAAAATATGGGGTTATGCTGAGAAAAATCTTATGGTAGTGATTAAGCAAAGATTTTTGTAGTATGCAATTTACTGTGTATAATCCATAAATATAGAGTTTGTTCTGCTACTTTGCCTAAATTATAAGCAAATAGGTAAAAGATTATTTCTACCTAAAGGGGTAGACATATCACCTATAATGGTGCTGGACAGGATAGCTGCAGGGCGTGTGAGGAGGCTATTATCTTTTTAATAGGTGACCTTTAACCTCTTTATTTATAATTTAAGGAAAGTAGCCCATAAGTCTATCTTTTCCAAGGTCTTGGAATCTTTGAAAAGTATCTAGGATTTATATTTGAACATTGACAATGCTTGTTTCTTCCAATAGATTTGTAGTACTAATAATTATCTCTGCTCTTGATATAAAAAATGTTCTCTTTAAATACACTTGATATATTTGACTGGCCTCCTTTAGAGGTAAACCGATATGTTTAGG
>JAKVIS010003817.1:0-16011 GCA_033119425.1 Bufotes viridis | reverse complement strand
GGTCTACCACCCAGCTCCCCAAGACACATCACCAGTGCTTACCCTACACACAGGGTTAGAGGGTCCCGGCTCCCACAGGCCTTGACACAGCCTGCTCCTTTCCCAGACTGGGAGCCCTGATTGAGGAGCTCAGCCACGATTTATCCAAGCTCCTCAGCTGGCTGATAATTATCCCCATTACCAGCCTGACTGCTGCAGACAGTGGGAAAAACTAATTTTCCCAACCTTTCTTGTTCTCACCCAGCTTGCTCTGGGTGAGGTATGCCACTTCAATGGCCTTCCTATGGCCTTCTGGCAGCTCCACTGCCACAGTACGCTGTGAGGAGACCGTGGCACTCACTGGATTGCTACAGCCACCTCAGACAGGGGACCCAGGTGTCAGACCCCCACCAATCTGATAATGATGACCTAACCTGAGCATAGCTCAAAAACATCAGAATCTCAGAAAACCCCTTTAGGGGCATTTACATGACTAGATCTGTTTTGCAGTCCGCAAATTGTGGATCTGCAAAATACAGATGTGGTCCGTGTGGATTCTGCACTTTTCATGGGACCCACTGACAAAAATGCCTATTCTTGTCTGCAAAACGGACAAAAACAGAACATGTTCTATAATTTGCGGCTCGGCCACACAGATGACATCCGTGTGTTGTCAGCATTTTTTGTGGTCCCATAGAAATTAATGGGTCCACATTCGATCCAGACTTGTGAAAAATGCGAATTGGACATTGACCGAAAATATGGTCATGCGAACTCCCCTTCATGTGTTTTTCAGGCTTCTTGGCTGTGTATGACATTGTGAGCGCAATCCGCACTCTTCTGCCTTCCCAGCACGGCTCCTGATTAGAATAAAGAATATATGAGCTCGGAGGGAAACAAACATGACCCGCTATGGTCTCAAGTAGGGATGAGCGGACCCGTGGATGTTCGGGTTTGCCGGGTTTGGCCGAACTTTGGGTCAAAGTTCGAGTTTGGGTCCGAGTTCGGGACAAGTTCGGGTCCCGAACCTGAACTTTGACCCGCTCACACCTACTTGAGACCATTGAAGTCAATGGGGACCTGAACTTTGCTGTACTAAAATGGCTGTAAAATAGTCGTAGTAAGGGATAGAGGGCTGCAAAATGAAGCAAAATGGGGGTAAGTGCAGGACAGTTGCCCTGCAAACAAATGTGGATAGGGAAATAACTTAAAATAACACAGAATAGAAAAAAATTAAAAACTATAATCTTGAACTAGGAGGTTGAGGAGGCGGTGGACGTGGCGGTGGAGGAGGAGGAGGTTATCTGCCGGTTATCACCATATAGTGATACTTCTCCTTTTCTCTAATCTAATGTAATGTTTTAATTGCAGATTTATTTATTCTGTTCCCTGAACATGATTATGGGGGCGGCCATCTTGCCTGAGCTGTTCTTAAAAGAATTTAGAAATCATTAAAACAAATATCTTTATGGCAGCCCCATGGTCCATAGACCCAATGGTCAGGAGGGGACCGCATTGACTTCTACAGGAGAGTTTTCTGGGCATGCTCTGTGACCTGTACAGAGGCGATTGTACAAGAAAAGAATAGATAAGCTCTGACAATCACCTATTGTAAGTGGTGGATCTTGTCTTATCTATACACAGGGGTGATATCATTACAGCCAGGATTGGAATGACAGATAAGCAGATAACTGCAGTAATGTGATCTGTACAGCCCTAGAAGTGGCTCCTATTATTAGGCTCAGTTCATGTTTTTGTTAAAATATAGATAGTGACATTGAAAATTAAAAATAACCACCAAAAATTATTTAACGCATGTTAAACGTACAAAAGTGATTTAAACAGTAGGTCATTTTCTGATGACACATTACCTAAGTTAGGCTGGGTTCACACGGTCGTTGCGAAAAAGATGCGGGTGCATTGCGGGAAAATGCTCGATTTTTCAGCGCGAGTGCAAAGCGTTTTATTGCGTTTTGCACGCGCATGAGAAAAATTGGCATGTTTGGCACCCAAACCTGAACTCAGACTTCATCACTGAAGTTCGGGTTTGGGTTAGGTGTTGTGTTGATTTTATTATTTTCCCTTCTAACATGGTTATATAAGGGAAAAATAATAGCATTCTTTAATACAGAATGCTTAGTAAACGGTCAATTGAGGGTTAAAAAAATAATAATGACTCGCCTCCTCCAATTGATCTCGTAGCTGCCTGTCTCCTGTTCTTTCTTCAGGACCTGTCAAAGGACCTGTGGTGAAGTCACTGTGCTCATCAAATAGTCCATCACATGGTCCATCACCATGGTCAGATGAGTATGGTTATAACATGAAGCACACAATAGAAGGGACACAGAGCATAAGTCACTATAGGGGCACAAAGCATGAGGCAGTATAGGGGGCACAGAGCATGAGGTGCTATAAGAAAGCACAGAGCATGAGGCACTATATAGGGGCACAGAGCATGAGGCAATATAGGGGGGCATAGAGCATGAGACACTATAGGGGGAATAGCGCATTAGGTACTATAGGGGGCACAGAGCATGAGACACTATAGGAAAGCACAGAGCATGAGGCATTATAGAGGGCACAGGGCATGAGGCACTGTAGGGGGCACAAATCATGAGGCACTATAGGAGGCACAGAGCATGAGGCACTATAGGAAAGCACAGAGGATGAGGCACTATAGGGGGCACAGAGCATCAGGCACTGTAGGGGGCACAAATCATGAGGCACTATAGGAGGCACAGAGCATGAGGCAGTATAGGGGGGCACAGAGCATGAGGCACTATAAGAAGGCACAGAGCATAAGTCACTATAGGGGGCACAAATCATGAGGCACTGTAGGGGGGCACAAAGCATGAGGCAGTATAGGGGGCACAGACCATGAGGCACTCTGGGAGCACAGAGCATAAAGCACTATAGGGGGCACAGAACATGAGGCACTATAGGGGGCACAGAGCATGAGGCTCTATAGGGGCACAGAGCATGTGGAACTACCATTAGTGGCACTATGTATGGCGCTATATACAGAGTGCACAGATTGTGTGGCACTTTATACAGGGGACGCAGAGCATGTGGAACTAGCATTAGGAGCATTGTGTGTGGCACTATATAAAGAGGGCACAAAGTGTGTGGCACTATTTACAGAAATTGTGTGGCACTTCCATTAGGGGCATTCTGTGGCACTATATACAGAGGGCAAAGAGTGTGTGGCACTTCCATTAGGGGCACTCTGTGGCACTATATACAGAGGCCACAGAGTGTGTGGCACTTCCTTTAGGGGTACTGTGTGTGGCACTTTATTTTTAGGTGGCATAGTATGTGACATAACTATATTCAGGGGCACAGTCTATGATGCTATTATATTTATCTCCATGTGTGTGGCAGTAAAAGGAGTTTGTCTTAGTGTACAAGGTACCAATGTGTTGGTGAAGTGAGAAGCTGAAGAGATCTCAGAAAAATCTGCAGAGATGAATGATGGGTGGAAGAAGTCAACATGGTGGTCTGGATGAAGAAGAACTCTGGAAGAGACATCACCTGTAAGTCACTAAGTGCAAGTGTTTATTCTGCCACTGACTGTGTAGCTGCTACAGCTGATGATGGGTTTTGTGAAACAACAACTCTCAGCATACCTTCACACCTGTTTAGGCCATACTGGGAGCTGTAGTTTCAAATTGTACAGGGTTATATGGCAAGGGCTGACCTGACTATTCAAATGGTAATTGTATTGAACTTTTTAAATCTGTGATGTATATATACATAGTAACATAGAACATAAAGCCGAAAAAAGACAACCATCCGGCCTGTCATCCTGCTGGTTGATCTAGAGGAAGGCAAAAAAAAAAACTGTGAGGTAGAAGCCAATTTTTCCCACTTAAGGGGAATAAAAAATTCCTTCCCGACTCCAATCAGGAGTTTCATAGTCTCACTGCTCTTACCGTAAAGAATCCTCTTCTATGTTTGTGTACAAACCTTCTTTCCTCCAGACGCAGAGGATGTCCCCTTGTCACAGTCACAGTCCTGGGGATAAATAGATGATGGGACAGATCTCTGTACTGACCCGTGATATATTTATACATAGTTATTAGATCTCCCCTCAGTCGTCTTTTTTCTAAAGTGAATAACCCTAATTTTGATAATCTTTCAGGGTACTGTAGTTGCCCCTTTCCAGTTATTACTTTAGTTGCCCTCCTCTGAACCCTCTCCAGCTCTGCTATGTCTGCCATGTTCACAGGAGCCCAGAACTATACACAGTACTCCATGTGTAGTCTCATTAGCGGGAGTCTATGCCCCTTTTGATGCAACCCATTATCTTATTGGCCTTGGCGGCAGCTGCCTGACACTGATTTTTGCAGCTTAGTTTGCTGTTTATTAAAATTACTAGATCCTTTTCCATGTCAGTGTTATCGAGTGTTTTATCATTTAGTATGTACGGGTGACTTGCATTATTCCTTCCCATGTGCATAACTTTACATGTACTGCACATGATTCTAGTGCTGTATTTATGTAGAGAACTTGGATCTGGTGCTGTATTTATATAGTGAATTTGGTTCTGGTGATCGTTCATCCCCATACTGATTAGTTGTTTGCCAGCAGCAGATCGCAATTAGACACCAGAATCTGCAGCTGTCAAATGATAATTTTTAAAGGGTTTTTCTGGGAGTTATTAAACTGAAAATACTTAAATATTACTGCATTATATATTCCCAAATACCTTTCATTATTTAGAATGGCTCGTTTTGTCTAGAGAGCAATCATTAGAAGAAATAAAATGGTCGCTGTCCTATTGGTACACACAAAACCTGTTCTAACCACATAAGAGGACAAATTACTTAATCCTTAGGATACCAGAGGTTTTTTTGTTTTTTCATTTTCATTTTTCTTCCCCATTTTGATTGAGCCAAAACTTTTTTATATTTCCGTTCATATAGCTGTCTGAGGGCTCATTTTTTGCGGGACAAGTTGTACTTTCTAATGCCACCATTAATTATGGCAAACAATGTAGTGGGAAGCGATAAACAAATTCCATGGTGTTACGGGTTTTGTTCCCACAGTGTTCTGTTTGCGGCAAAACTGACTCATGCCCTTCATTATCTGGGTGAGTACAATTATAACGATAACCCATATGTATTGGTTTTTTATGTCTAAATATTGTAAAAATAAATGTTAAATTTTTTATAGTTATATCTACTCAGCTGGGTGGGGGGTTCATTTTCTTTGGGACAATCTTTAGTTTTTATTGATACCATTTTGGAGTGTGTGTGACATTTTCATCACATTTTATTACAATTTACGTGTAAGAGAAGCAATGAAAGAATTGCAAATTGATTATTTTTAACCCTTTTTTCCGTTACGCCATTCGCCATATTGGAAAAATATATTTATATTTTAACAGTATGGGCATTTATTGTCACGCTGATACCCATGATGTTTATGTTTTTTGTTATTTAGGTATTTATCTTTTTAGTATATTTTATTATATTTTTTAATACTTTTTTTTACTTTTTTGTAATGATTTTGAAGCTTGTATTTGAGTCTACAAAAACAGTTTTTTAATTTTGAATTTTGAACAATCATGTATTTTTAAATGAATTTATTACAGTCTATTGTTCATTTCTTATGTTAAGAATTGCAGTTTGAATGCTCTCAAGCCTCCTCTGCGAAACTGAGCACATTCAAATCAATTACTGGCATCCTCATTGGCCACAGAGGATGCCGGTAACACCCCCGGAAGTGCGAGCGTCTGGGTTTTTGACCATAAGGCGTTACTTAATGCGATCAGCATTATTGCCAGTCGCGGTAATTAGCCACAGGTCTCTGCTGTTTCAAACAGCAGAGACCTGCTGGCCATGATACCTGCTACACATGTGAGCGGGTGCCATATTTGCCTATTGCTCCAGTGCCATACATGTATGGCAGTGGTAGCGAAAGGGTTATGAACATTAAGCTAAAGTGATGCCTTATCCTCCTCTCTGCTCTGCTTGTCAGGGAATATAATCCTGAATATAGACAATAAGATCTTTAGCTAAATATAGGAATGGTGGACAGGAGGGTGGGAATATACAGACAGGAGGGTGGGGATGTGGGTAGTGAGAAGCAGCACTTGTATGCAGTCTCCATTACCACAGCTCCACATTATTACTGTGTGCCCTGTCCGTCCTCTCTGTACTTCATGTCTCCTCATGGACTCTGTTCCCACAGAAATTCAGCTAAACTTCCTATCAGCTGTATTGAGGATAATAATACTTGACAAGTAGGAGAGGAGGATTTAGCTCAGTGTTGTGAGGTAACTTGTCCTCCTGTGTGATTAGGACAGGTTTTGTCTTTACTAATAGGACAACGGCCATTTTATTTCTCCGATTGATTACTCCCTAGATAAAACAAGCCATTATAACTGATGAATGGTATTTAGGAATGTATTTATAAAAAAATAATATTTAAGTAATTTAATTTTCTTAATTCCGGGAGAACCCCTTTAAGTATCTTTAAAACGAGCAAACGTTACTTGTTCATCGGTTAATCGGCGGCAGTATTCCACTGCCAGATCATCGCTAACGAGCCTTCATATGAAAGCTCGTGAGTGATGATCTGGCCCACTATTGGCCAGTCTAATATAGACTTAACAGTAAAACCTGTATGTAGGGGGTGTAAGAATAGTGTTGTACGCTCTGTATATATATGTACCTTCCCCCCTAGAAGACATCAGATTATCCTGGCAGATCTGTTTACTTTCTCCCCTTCTTGTTTTGTTGAATATATAACTTTATTGATACACAAGCCTGGCTGCACTGCACAGAGATGAGTCACAGGCTGGCCACGCCCCCACACTGCTCTGCATGCAGCAGCTACACCCATTACAACTCCTGTGTCCATCTATCTGCACACAGACATGAATCTACTTCTCAGTCAGTGTCTAAATCCCATTACTGACTGTCCACAGGCTCTTCCCTCACTTGTGTATCTAATCCTATCCTGTGTGATACAGCCTGCTAAGCTGTGTATCTAATCCCATCACTGACCATCTGCAGGCTCTTCCCTCACCATCTACAGAGTGTGAAAAACAGCTTGAATCAGCCAGCGTATCCAAACATATCTGTATCTAATCCTATCATGTATGTGGGCCTGATACACATCCTGTTGTGTGCGATACTGCCTGCTAAAGTGTGTATCTAATCCTGTTTAGCATGATAAGCCTGATAAAGTGTATATCTAATCCCATCTTCTATGATACAGCGTGCTAACATGTGTATCTAATGCCATTTTGTATGATACTGCCTGCTGAGTGGTGTATCTAAGCCTATCTTATATGATCCTGCCTGCTGAGCTGTGTATCTAAACCTTTATGCACACGACCATGTCCATTTTGCGATCCACATTTTTTGCAGTCCCATTGAGTTCTATGAATTCGAGGACCTCATTTTGAAGACCAGAATAGGAGATGACATCCACAGTGCCCCCATAACATTGTCATCCACAGTGCCCCCATAACAGTAAAATCCACAGTTCCCCCATAACATTGTCATCTACAGTGCCCCCATAAAAGTGACATCCACAGTGCCCCCATAACAGTGTCATCCACAGTGCCCCCATAACAGTGACATCCACAGTGACTCCATAACAGTGGGATCCACAGTGCCCCCTGTTTGCCATAAAGTACCCCCTTGTGCCATCCATAACAGTGACCTCCACAGTGCCCCCATAACAGTGACCTCCACAGTGCCCCCATAACAGTGCCATCCAGTGCCCCTAGTTCCATCCAATGCCCCCTTATGACATCCAGTGCCCCCTTATTCCATCCAGTGCCCCCTTGTGCCACCTAGTGCTCCCTGTTTCCATAAAGTACCCCCTTGTGCCATCCAGTTCCCTTGTGCCATCCAGTGCCCCGTGACATCCAGTTCCCCCTTATGCCATCCAATGCCCCCTTGTGCCACCCAGTGCCACATGTTTGCCATAAAGTACCCCCTTGTGCCATCCAGTGCCCCCTGTTTACCATAAAGTACCCCCGTGCCATCCAGTGCCCCCTTGTGCCATCCAGTGCCCTCTTATGCCACTCAGTGCCCCCTTGTGCCATCCAGTACCCCCTTGTGCCACCCAGTACCCCATTGTGCCATCCAGTGCCCCCCTTATGCCATCCAGTGCCCCCTGTTTGCCATAAAGTACCCCCTTATGCCATCCAGTGCCCCCTTTTACCATCCAGTGCCCCCTTTTACCATCCAGTGACAATCCGGATTACCTCATGGGCGATACTGGCGCATGTGCATTACTTTTTTTAACTGAGACGGAGAGTAGAAACCGGCGCATGCGCACTGTTATTGTGCGTACTGCGCCTGTGTTTGGGAAGAAGACGGAGGCCGGCACTTCAACTTGCAGGAGGCGGTGACGTCATTAGTGACGATCCTTCTCCTGCTCAAGCCAGGAAGAGAAGACTGGAAGACAAGTAGACGGACTTCGCCCGGAAGAGGAGAAACTCCATCAGGAGGGACCAAGTGACCAGGAGGCAGATCTCAGGAACGGCTACACTGTGGAAGGTAAGTATGTCACCAATAATCTTTTCTCCACAGGTTAGAATTAATGAGCCCAAAAAAGGTTTAGGCCAGAGAACCCCTTTAAGTTTTACACCTGGCAGACTTCCAAGAAAGAATAGACCTCCTAAACTCCCAGATGGGTTTATAAATCCCCTGTACAGGGCATGGAGGACATATCATGAAAGAGGTGGGGACATACACCGAAAGGAGAGAAGTCTGAGGAAAGGGGAGTGTTCAAAACTGAAAAACAATCTGTAGCGCACTTCTTGAGCCACACTTTTTCCTCTCCTACAAACCAACTTGCTAACATTGGCAAGTATGCTAATGTACGATGCTCACTACACTGAAAATTCCTCCAGGTCTACTCCAAATTAGTGTATTAGGCCTCTGGCAACGTCCGTGTGGCGGCCAAGACAGATCGAGACCCATTCAACTTGCGGTGGGGAGGCATGGACAGAAACACGTGGGGTTCCGAATCCGATCCGTGCTCCATTCCGTATCTCCGTGAGTGCGGACCCATTCAGGTGAATGGATCCACATCCTTGATGCAGAGTGCACACGAGCCGATGCCCTTGTATTGGGGACTCACTGTATGCGGGCCACAATACAGTCATGGGCACACAACGTTCGTGTGCAAGATGCCTTAGTCTTACTAAATGTCCTCCAGTATTTGTTAGAGAAGGACTTCGCATTAGTTAGCGGGCCCCCAATGAATGGAGTGCTGGCCCTGCTGACCTCCATCACAGGATGAGAAATAAAGACACATAAAACATGATATTTACTAGAATTTTTTTTATTTGTATCTCTTTTATTTGTTTTTTTTATTTGTGTGATTATATTCCTATTCCTAAAGCTGTTGATCCAGAAGAAGGCAAAAAACCCTGGATACGTTTGGCCAATTTGTATCACAGGGGAAAAATTCCTTCAAGACCCCAAAAATGGCGATCAGTTATGAACCCTGGATCAAAGCCGCTAATCCTATGACTAGATGGATGTTAAAAGATCATCTATTCTATTTCTACCTGACAGGTATTAGTGTTTGTATTATTGGAAGGTATTAGTGGTTATATTATTTGGAAGAATTAGTGTGTATTTTATTAGGAGGAATTAGTGTGTATTTTATTAGGAGGAATTAGTGTTTATATTGTTATGAGTTATTAGTGTTTTTATTATTAGGAGGTATTTAGTATCTATGATATTAGGAGTTTTTAGTGTTAATATTATTGGGAGGTGTTAGTGTTTATATTATTAGGAGTCATTGGTGTTTATATTTTTTTGAGGTATTACTGTTCATATTATTAGGAGGTATTAGTGTCTATATTATTGGGAGGTATTAGTGTTATATTATGAGAAGGTATTAGTGCTTAATTTATTGGGAGGTATTAGTATTTATATTATTAGGAGGTATTATGGTTTATATTATTTGGAAGGTGTTAGTGAGCATATTATTAGGATGTATTATTGTTTATTTTATTAGGATGTATTAGTGTTTATATTATTTGGAGGACTTAGTGTTTATTTTAATAGGATGTATTAGTGTTTATATTATTTGGAGGACTTATTGTTTATTTTAATAGGAAGTTTTAGTGTTTACATTATTAGAAGGAATTATTGTTTATAATATTATGAGGTACTAGTGTTTATATTATTTGGAGATTTCAGCGTTAATATTATTAGGAGGTATTAGTATGTATATTATTAGGGGGTATTAGTGTTTATATTATGAGAAGGTATTAATGTTTATATAATTAGGAGGCATTAGTGTTTATTTTATTGGGAGGTATTAGTGTTCATATTAGTGTTTATATTATTAATAGGCATTAGTGTTTATATTATTGGGAGGTATTACTGTTTATATTGTTGGGAGGTATTAGTTTTTGTATTTTTAGGAGGTATTAGTGTTTGTATTACTAGGAGATATTATTGTTTATGTTCTGAGGAGGTATTAGTATTTATATTATTAGAAGATATTATTGTTTATAATGTTAGGAGCTATTAATGTTTATGTTATTAGGAGGTTTTTGTGTTAATATTAATAGGAGGTATAAATATGTATATTATTAGGAGGCATTAGTGTTATTTTTTTAGGGAGGTATTATTGTTTATATTATTAGGCGGTATTAGTGTTTATATTATTAGAAGGTATTAGTGTTTTTGATTATTAGAAGGTATTACTGTTTATGTTTCTAGGAGGTTTTAGTATTTATATTATTAGAAGATATTAGTGTTTGTAATGTTAGGAGCTATTCATGTTTATGTTATTAGGAGGTATTTGTGTTTAAATTATTAGGAAGTATTAGTGTTCATATTATTAGGAGGTATTCGTGTTTGTATTATTGGGAGTTATTAGTGGTTATATTATTAGGAGTTATTAGTGTTTATATTATTAGGAGTTATTAGTGTTTATTTTATTGGGAGGTATTAGTGTTTATTTTATTGGGAGGTATTGGTGTTTATTTTATTGGAAGGTATTGGTGTTTATTTTATTAGGATGTATTTGTGTTTATATTATTTGGATGATTTAGTGTTTATTTTAATGAGATGTTTTAGTGTTTACATTATTAGAAGGAATTAGTGTTTATAATTTTAGGAGGTATTTGTGTTTATATTATTAGGGGAAATTAGTGTTTATATTTTTGGAGGTTTTACTAATTATATTATTTGGAGATTTTAGTGATAATAGTAATAGGTGGTATTAGTGTTTATATTATTAGGAGGTATTAGTGTTTCTATTATAAGAAGCTATGAGTATTTCTAATGTAAGGAGATATTACTGTTTATTTTATGAGAAGGTGTTAATGTTTATATTATTAGGAGGTATTAGTGTTTATATTATTAGGAGGTATTAGTGTTTATATTATTAGGAGGTATTAGTGTTTATATTATTAGGAGGTATTAGTGTTTATATTATTAGGAGGTATTAGTGTTTATATTATTAGGAGGTATTAGTGTTTATATTATTAGGAGGTATTAGTGTTTATATTATTAGGAGGTATTAGTGTTTATATTATTAGGAGGTATTAGTGTTTATATTATTAGGAGGTATAAGTGTTTATATTATGAGAAGGTGTTAATGTTTATATTATTAGGCAGTATTAGTGTTTATATTATTAGGAGTTATTAGTGTTTATATTATTAGGAGTTTTTAGTGTTTATATTATTGGGAGGTATTACTGTTTATATTATTAGTAGGTATTAGTGTTTATATTCTTAGAAGGTATTTTTGCTTATATTATGAGGAGATATTAGTGTTTATATTATTGGGAAGTGTTAGTGTTTAAATTGTTAGGCGGTCTTATGTTAGTATTATTAGGATGTATTAGTGTTTATATTATTAGGAGGTATTAGTGTTTATATTATTAGGAGGTATTAGTGTTTATATTATAAGCAAGTATTAGTGTTCATTTTATTATTATATGTTAGTGTTTATATTTTAGGAGTTATTAGTGTTTATATTTTTGGGAGTTATTAGTTTTTATATTATTAGTAGCATTTAGGGTTTATATTTTTGGAGTTTTTTGTGTTGATATTATGAGAAGATATTAGTGTTTATATTATTGGGAGGTAATAGTGTTTATATTATTGGGAGGTATTAGTGTTTATATTATTGGGTGGTATTAGTGTTTATGTTATTATCAGGTATTAGTGTTTGTATTATTAGAACGTATTAGTGTTTATATTATTAGTAGGTATTAATGTTTATATTATTAGGATATCTTAGTGTTTATATTATTGGGAGGTATTAGTGTTTATTTTACTAGTAGGTATTAGTGTTTATATTATTATTAGGTATTAGTGTTTGTATTACTAGGACATATTAGTGTTTATAGTATTAGTAGGTATTAGTGTTTATTTTACTAGGAAGTATTAGTGTTTATATTATTATCAGGTTTTAGTGTTTGTATTATTAAGATATATTAGTGTTTATATTATTAGGAGGTATTAGTGTTTATATTATTAGCAGATATTAGTGTTAATTTTATTATTATACATTAGTGTTTATATTTTAGGAGTTATTAGTGTTTATATTTTTGGGAGTTATTAGTTTTTATATTATTAGTAGCATTTAGGCTTTATATTTTTGGAGTTTTTTGTGTTTTTATTATGAGAAGATATTAGTGTTTATATTATGAGGAGGTATTAGTGTTTATATTATTGGGAAATAATAGTATTCATATTATCAGAAGGTATTAGTGTTTATATTATTGGCAGGTGTTATTGTTTATATTATTGGCAGGTATTAATTTTTATATTATTGGGAGAATTAGTGTTTATTTTACGAGGAGGTATTAGTGTTTATATTATTAACTGGTATTAGTGTTTGTATTATTAGGACGTATTATTGTTTATATTATTAGCAGGTATTAGTGTATATATTATTATTATATGTTAGTGTTTATATTTTAGGAGTTATTGGTGTTTATATTTTTGGAGTGTTTTGTGTTTATATTATGAGAAGATATTAGTGTTTATATTATTAGGAGGTATTAGTGTTTATATTATTGAGAGGTATTAGTGTTTATATTATTGGGAGGTTATTGGTGTTTATATATTTTTATTTAGTGTTCAGGTAACATTTAGTATTAATGTATATATTATTATTTTGTATTACTGTTTGTGTAGTTATGTCACATATAATATTGTTTTATAACACTATTGTTATATATATTGTTCAGGTTTTATATATTTTCTTTGTGTGGTGATAAAGTGTAATTTTACCAAATGCTAATAATCAAAATGCGAGCTGCTCCACTCCACCGACGACTGCATTTCATGGCTATCCAGGGCAGGTGCGTTGTAAATATTCAAGATTTCCTTCTTCTGCAAATATCGGAATTTGAAGCTCCAAAGTTTTCTTTTCATCTTCTAAACCGACCTGTAAACACAACCTAGGATAAGACACACTAAGATGTATTGTGATGTCACACTGAGTCCTATAAGAATGATCTGACACAAAATGGCTGTTACCATAGCACCAAGCAGTATAGCTAATAAGAGCTGAAATCTGACTGGCTATAATGTTTAATGTTAAGTTGGCACTGGAGTCTGACTATTTATTTAATTTGCAGAATTATTATAAACCTTTCTGCAAAATGGCTATGAAAGCCTGGACGGTCATTAAGAGTTGGTTTAAGGTTAGGGCATCACTTATCTGTACCCCCCTGTGGCATAATTTGAAGCTTTTGAATCTCGAGGATCTGAACTGTCAGCAATATTGGAGGAATAAAGGGATCAACTATCTGAGTCAAGTGGTCGAAAACGGACAAATTTTGACCCTTGTGGAGCTAAAGGAAAGGGTAAATGTAGGTGAGGTGGCTTGGTATGCATACTTTCAACTGCGATCTGCACTTTTTCATATTTCTCAGACTCACACACTTAATATAGATACCCGGTATTTTTGCACAATTTGATTCAAAATAAGGAGGTTATGAAAGTTAAGATTTCGCATTGTTACAGATACTTGATGGAAAATTTTTTTGGACACCCTTTCTCCAGGACAAAAATCCTGGTCCTCTTCACTCTTAGGTTTGGGCCTCCCGAATTGGGAGAAGATAGGTAATAGTTTAAGTCAAGTTTCACATAATTTTAACCACACCGTGGTTCAGTTTAACATAATGCATAAAATATATATCACACCCCTGTGGCTCCACAGGAGAGGACTTGCAGCATCCTCTGGGTGCCCCCGTTGTGGGGTCCCAGGAGCAGATCATTTGCATTTGTTCTGGGAATGCCCGACGGTGAGCAAGTACTGGAAGTCAGTTCAAAGAACCTTAACACAAAGACTCACTATCGATATTCCCCCATCTCCCAGATTATGGGTCCTGGGGATTTATCGGAGATCAACTGTCAGGATTTGAAGGGTCGATTGCTGATAAAGCTGATTTTTTTAGCTAGACTTCTCATATCTAGAAAATGGCTTTCCCCCTCAGCCCCAGGTTGCACCAACTGGCTTAACTTGGCCAATAAGGTTAGAAGTTATGAGAAGATCCTGTATAGACAGCGAGGATCTCTTGAAAAGTGGCATAATATATGGAAGTGCTGGGACGATAGTTAAACGGTTTATTAATAATTCCTTATTTTATATTTTATTTTTTTTTTTCCTCTCTGCAAGGCAGGGGGGGAGGGAAGGGTTGGGGGGTTTCTTTTTTATGTCTTCTTTTTTACTTGTAATATGATGCAAATTGAAAATTAAAGATTTGTAGAGGAAAAAAAAAAAAAAAAAAAACTAAGGACACTCCTTCCTTTTTATTAGATACCGACCAATTCCTGAGGGAAATAAAAAACCTTAAAACAGAGAGGAGCGACTTGTTAGTAACCTTTGATGTGTGCAGTTTGTACACATCAATTCAGCATGAAAAAAGACATAGACAGATATGAAGAAATCTGGACAAAGTGGACACTCTATATCTCTACTTCTAAAGAGGAATCTGGATTACATTGAGATGTCACATTTTTGTTGAGTTTTGCTGAGTTAAATAATTATTTTCAATCAGATCACACAAACAAATAGGTATTTATGTCTGAGATAGATAGAATACTAGTGCTTATAAAGATTTACTGGTACTTTAAAAAAAAAAAGTTGGCACTAGGCCCAGTGTGTTATAATAATCATGTTAATAACAAGGATAATACATAGGATAAATATTCACTGTTGTGGAGACATCAAAGAATAGATCATGGGAAGATGTCCAGGTCCTCAGAGAAGTGACCAAGAAATGTGATGGGGTTATGTGATGCCATGGTAACCAGTCGATAACCAATCAGAATGTTGCTGCATTCCGATTGGTTGTTCATCCTCATAACCTTACAGTTATTTTTTACAAAATGACTCTTAATAACGGGCATAAAAGAGGTGGGTCTTGTATGCAAATGTAATGATTTCTAGACGCTTCTGAGTGTTTTGTGGATATTCCTGTATAACATTAGGGTGGGCTTAAAGGGGTATTCCTATCTGGCTGTTTTACTTAACTGGTACTGTCGGGGTTACAGCCACCATTGCTTGACTTGTGGCCATGCTTATACAGTGCGATCACTTGTACAGACAAGCAGTGGAATGACATCATCATAGAGCTACTTTCCTGTAATGTCACATTGGAGGTTGCCGGCCACAAAACAAAGATAATTGATTTTTGTTATGTCTTAATGCCCAGAGTGTCCCCTCTCCCAATGGTGTCTTACCCGCTCCTACCCCTGACAAAGGGCCCTCTTTACTGTAGAGGAAACCTCATTTTGCCTGCACAAGTTTTATTCTATGCCATATAATATATCATACAGTATATCTATGTGCTGGTCATACATCGGCTGTAAGATTATTTACATAGAAACAACATTCATAGATCATATATTACAATCAGTAAGTAAAGTCCTGAGTGGGGAGCTATAGGACAGCGATATTTCCTACTGTAGTATAGAAGTATCAATGGTGTCATACTATACTGCAGTGTTATGCTACTAGTAATGATTAAGGGACAAGTATTAAATAATACAATGATAATGATAAATTCTATTGAAA
>JAKVIS010003816.1:0-15701 GCA_033119425.1 Bufotes viridis | reverse complement strand
TCATTCTGCCAACTCCAAAAATGGCATAAAAGGTATGGTATCTCATGAGAGGTGGTGAGTTGTAGAGCTAAGCTGAACTGCACCTGCACTTCGGCGACACAAAAAGCAAGAAACAGAAAAGGCTTAGCTCTGTCAGTGGCCACTTTCTATTCCTGTGTTGGAGAAAGTTGAGTAACGAGGGTTACTCTAAGAGTTCATTTTTCCATACCATCAGGAACAGTTAGGAAGGCTTTTTGTGTCCTGGGCTTGCTAATAGGCGCTGGACAGTATTTTAATCTGCACAGAAGCGCCACTTGTTCCCTCAAACAAACCTTCCATAATCTGACACCTTCGCTTGACACACACAAAACGTGCCCTTACCTGCTGATTGGTGCCCTTACCTGCTGAGGTGCATGGATCCACACCTGACTGAAGAATGAAGCATCATGGCTGCTGCCAGGGAGGAAAACAGCAAGTGGTCCATTGTGATGTCATCATCCATGTATGCTGAAGGGTTCCATTGTGACACACCTAGTTCCGTACTGAAAATTTTGTGGAGGCTGCCATAGTTTATTTTCTGGGGGCAGCCATTTTGATTTGCAGTTAAACACAGCTGTCATTTCAATGAATAAGAAATGTTGGCAAGGGATTGATTGCAACCAAAGACGCCAGCAAGGACAAAGCCTAGTTTATGAGCACTTTTCATTATAGCTGCAATAAAATACTTGGTTGGAACCTGCTTTTGAATTCCTGGAGCAGGTAGGGCAGTTGCAGAGGTGCTAAATTCATTTAGTGCTAGCACAGAACTTGATTGGACAGGCATGTGCATTCTCATTCTGCCAACTCCAAAAATGCATAAAAGGTATGGTATCTCATGAGAGGTGGTGAGTTGCAGTAGCTAAGCTGAACTGCACCTGCATTTCAGCGGCCAAAAAGCAAGCAAACAGAAAAGGCTTAGCTCTGTCGGGTGGCCGCTTTCATTCCTGTGTTGAGAAAGCGAGCAACAAGGGTTACTCTAAGAGTTCATTTTTCCATACCATCAGGAACAGTTAGGAAGGCTTTTGTGTCCTGGGCTTGCTAATAGACGCTGGACAGTATTTTAATCTGCACAGAAGCGCCACCTTGTTCCCTCAAACAAATCTTCCATAATCTGGACACCTTCGTTTGACACACAAAACGTGCCCTTACCTGTTGATTGGTGCCCTTACCTGTTGAGGTGCATGTATCCACACCTGACTGAAGAATGAAGAATCATGGCTGCTGCCAGGGAGGAAAACAGCAAGGGTCCATTGTGATGTCATCATCCATGTATGCTGAAGGGTTCCATTGTGACATACTCAGTGTTCCGTGTACTGAATTTTGCGGAGGCTGCCATATTTATTTTCTGGGGCAGCCATTTTTGATTTGCAGTTAAACACAGCTGTCATTTCAATGAATAAGAAATGTTGGCAAGGGATTGGATTGCAACCACAGACGCTCAGCAAGGACAAAGCCTAGTTTATGAGCACTTTTCATTATAGCTGCAATAAAATACTTGGTTGGAACCTGCTTTTGGATTCCTGGAGCAGGTAGGGCAGTTGCAGAAGTGCTAAGTTCATTTAGTGCTAGCACAGAACTTTGATTGGACAGGCATGTGCATTCTCATTCTGCCAACTCCAAAATGCATAAAAGGTATGGTATCTCATGAGAGGTGGTGAGTTGCAGAAGCTAAGCTGAACTACACCTGCATTTCAGCGGCCAAAAAGCAAGAAACAGAAAAGGCTTAGCTCTGTCGGTGGCCACTTTCTATTCCTGTGTTGAGAAAGCGAGTAACGAGGGTTACTCTAAGAGTTCATTTTTCCATACCATCAGGAACAGTTAAGAAGGCTTTTGTGTCCTGGGCTTGCTAATAGACGCTGGACAGTATTTTAATCTGCACAGAAGCACCACTTGTTCCCTCAAACAAATCTTCCATAATCTGACACCTTCGTTTGACACACAAAAACGTGCCCTTACCTGTTGATTGGTGCCCTTACCTGTTGACGTGCATGGATCCACACCTGACTGAAGAATGAAGCATCATGGCTGCTGCCAGGAGGAAAACAGCAAGGGTCCATTGTGATGTCATCATCCATGAATGCTGAAGGGTTCCATTGTGACACGCTCAGTGTTCCGTGTACTGAAATTTTTATGGAGGCTGCCATATTTATTTTCTGGGGGCAGCCATTTTGATTTGCAGTTAAACACAGCTGTCATTTCAATGAATAAGAAATGTTGGCAAGGGATTGGATTGCAACCACAGACGTCAGCAAGGACAAAGCCTAGTTTATGAGCACTTTTCATTATAGCTGCAATAAAATACTTGGTTGGAACCTGCTTTTGGATTCCTGGAGCAGGTAGGGCAGTTGCAGAGGTGCTAAGTTCATTTAGTGCTAGCACAGAACTTTGATTGGACAGGCATGTGCATTCTCATTCTGCCAACTCCAAAAATGCATAAAGGTATGGTATCTCATGAGAGGTGGTGAGTTGCAGAAGCTAAGCTTAACTGCACCTGCATTTCAGCGGCCAAAAAGCAAGAAACAGAAAAGGCTTAGCTCTGTCGGTGGCCACTTTCTATTCCTGTGTTGAGAAAGCGAGTAACGAGGGTTACTCTAAGAGTTCATTTTTCCATACCATCAGGAACAGTTAGGAAGGCTTTTGTGTCCTGGGCTTGCTAATAGGCGCTGGACAGTATTTTAATCTGCACAGAAGCGCCACTTGTTCCCTCAAACAAACCTTCCATAATCTGACACCTTCGTTTGACACACAAAAACGTGCCCTTACCTGTTGATTGGTGCCCTTACCTGTTGAGGTGCATGGATCCACACCTGACTGAAGAATGAAGCATCATGGCTGCTGCCAGGGAGGAAAACAGCAAGGGTCCATTGTGATGTCATCATCCATGTATGCTGAAGGGTTCCATTGTGACACACTCAGTGTTCCGTGTACTGAAAATTTTGTGGAGGCTGCCATATTTATTTTCTGGGGCAGCCATTTTGATTTGCAGTTAAACACAGCTGTCATTTCAATGAATAAGAAATGTTGGCAAGGGATTGGATTGCAACCAAAGACGTCAGCAAGGACAAAGCCTAGTTTATGAGCACTTTTCATTATAGCTGCAATAAAATACTTGGTTGGAACCTGCTTTTGAATTCCTGGAGCAGGTAGGGCAGTTGCAGAATGCAGAGGTGCAAATTCATTTAGTGCTAGCACAGAACTTTGATTGGACAGGCATGTGCATTCTCATTCTGCCAACTCCAAAAATGCATAAAAGGTATGGTATCTCATGAGAGGTGGTGAGTTGCAGAAGCTAAGCTGAACTGCACCTGCATTTCAGCTGCCAAAAAGCAAGAAACAGAAAAGGCTTAGCTCTGTCGGGTGGCCGCTTTCTATTCCTGTGTTGAGAAAGCGAGTAACAAGGGTTACTCTAAGAGTTCATTTTTCCATACCATCAGGAACAGTTAGGAAGGCTTTTGTGTCCTGGGCTTGCTAATAGACGCTGGACAGTATTTTAATCTGCACAGAAGCGCCACTTGTTCCCTCAAACAAATCTTCCATAATCTGACACCTTCGTTTGACACACAAAAACGTGCCCTTACCTGTTGATTGGTGCCCTTACCTGTTGAGGTGCATGTATCCACACCTGACTGAAGAATGAAGAATCATGGCTGCTGCCAGGGAGGAAAACAGCAAGGGTCCATTGTGATGTCATCATCCATGTATGCTGAAGGGTTCCATTGTGACATACTCAGTGTTCCGTGTACTTAAATTTTTATGGAGGCTGCCATATTTATTTTCTGGGGGCAGCCATTTTGATTTGCAGTTAAACACAGCTGTCATTTCAATGAATAAGAAATGTTGGCAAGGGATTGGATTGCAACCACAGACGTCAGCAAGGACAAAGCCTAGTTTATGAGCACTTTTCATTATAGCTGCAATAAAATACTTGGTTGGAACCTGCTTTTGGATTCCTGGAGCAGGTAGGGCAGTTGCAGAAGTGCTAAGTTCATTTAGTGCTAGCACAGAACTTTGATTGGACAGGCATGTGCATTCTCATTCTGCCAACTCCAAAAATGCATAAAAGGTATGGTATCTCATGAGAGGTGGTGAGTTGCAGAAGCTAAGCTGAACTGCACCTGCATTTCAGCGGCCAAAAAGCAAGAAACAGAAAAGGCTTAGCTCTGTCAGTGGCCACTTTCTATTCCTGTGTTGAGAAAGCGAATAACAAGGGTTACTCTAAGAGTTCATTTTTCCATACCATCAGGAACAGTTAGGAAGGCTTTTGTGTCCTGGGCTTGCTAATAGGCGCTGGACAGTATTTTAATCTGCACAGAAGCACCACTTGTTTCCTCAAACAAATCTTCCATAATCTGACACCTTCGTTTGACACACAAAAAAGTGCCCTTACCTGTTGATTGGTGCCCTTACCTGTTGACGTGCATGGATCCACACCTGACTGAAGAATGAAGCATCATGGCTGCTGCCAGGGAGGAAAACAGCAAGGGTCCATTGTGATGTCATCATCCATGAATGCTGAAGGGTTCCATTGTGACACGCTCAGTGTTCCGTGTACTGAAATTTTTATGGAGGCTGCCATATTTATTTTCTGGGGGCAGCCATTTTGATTTGCAGTTAAACACAGCTGTCATTTCAATGAATAAGAAATGTTGGCAAGGGATTGGATTGCAACCACAGACGTCAGCAAGGACAAAGCCTAGTTTATGAGCACTTTTCATTATAGCTGCAATAAAATACTTGGTTGGAACCTGCTTTTGGATTCCTGGAGCAGGTAGGGCAGTTGCAGAGGTGCTAAGTTCATTTAGTGCTAGCACAGAACTTTGATTGGACAGGCATGTGCATTCTCATTCTGCCAACTCCAAAAATGCATAAAAGGTATGGTATCTCATGAGAGGTGGTGAGTTGCAGAAGCTAAGCTTAACTGCACCTGCATTTCAGCGGCCAAAAAGCAAGAAACAGAAAAGGCTTAGCTCTGTCGGTGGCCACTTTCTATTCCTGTGTTGAGAAAGCGAGTAACGAGGGTTACTCTAAGAGTTCATTTTTCCATACCATCAGGAACAGTTAGGAAGGCTTTTGTGTCCTGGGCTTGCTAATAGGCGCTGGACAGTATTTTAATCTGCACAGAAGCGCCACTTGTTCCCTCAAACAAACCTTCCATAATCTGACACCTTCGTTTGACACACAAAAACGTGCCCTTACCTGTTGATTGGTGCCCTTACCTGTTGAGGTGCATGGATCCACACCTGACTGAAGAATGAAGCATCATGGCTGCTGCCAGGGAGGAAAACAGCAAGGGTCCATTGTGATGTCATCATCCATGTATGCTGAAGGGTTCCATTGTGACACACTCAGTGTTCCGTGTACTGAAAATTTTGTGGAGGCTGCCATATTTATTTTCTGGGGGCAGCCATTTTGATTTGCAGTTAAACACAGCTGTCATTTCAATGAATAAGAAATGTTGGCAAGGGATTGGATTGCAACCAAAGACGTCAGCAAGGACAAAGCCTAGTTTATGAGCACTTTTCATTATAGCTGCAATAAAATACTTGGTTGGAACCTGCTTTTGAATTCCTGGAGCAGGTAGGGCAGTTGCAGAATGCAGAGGTGCAAATTCATTTAGTGCTAGCACAGAACTTTGATTGGACAGGCATGTGCATTCTCATTCTGCCAACTCCAAAAATGCATAAAAGGTATGGTATCTCATGAGAGGTGGTGAGTTGCAGAAGCTAAGCTGAACTGCACCTGCATTTCAGCTGCCAAAAAGCAAGAAACAGAAAAGGCTTAGCTCTGTCGGTGGCCGCTTTCTATTCCTGTGTTGAGAAAGCGAGTAACAAGGGTTACTCTAAGAGTTCATTTTTCCATACCATCAGGAACAGTTAGGAAGGCTTTTGTGTCCTGGGCTTGCTAATAGACGCTGGACAGTATTTTAATCTGCACAGAAGCGCCACTTGTTCCCTCAAACAAATCTTCCATAATCTGACACCTTCGTTTGACACACAAAAACGTGCCCTTACCTGTTGATTGGTGCCCTTACCTGTTGAGGTGCATGGATCCACACCTGACTGAAGAATGAAGAATCATGGCTGCTGCCAGGGAGGAAAACAGCAAGGGTCCATTGTGATGTCATCATCCATGTATGCTGAAGGGTTCCATTGTGACATACTCAGTGTTCCGTGTACTGAAATTTTTATGGAGGCTGCCATATTTATTTTCTGGGGGCAGCCATTTTGATTTGCAGTTAAACACAGCTGTCATTTCAATGAATAAGAAATGTTGGCAAGGGATTGGATTGCAACCACAGACGTCAGCAAGGACAAAGCCTAGTTTATGAGCACTTTTCATTATAGCTGCAATAAAATACTTGGTTGGAACCTGCTTTTGGATTCCTGGAGCAGGTAGGGCAGTTGCAGAGGTGCTAAGTTCATTTAGTGCTAGCACAGAACTTTGATTGGACAGGCATGTGCATTCTCATTCTGCCAACTCCAAAAATGCATAAAAGGTATGGTATCTCATGAGAGGTGGTGAGTTGCAGAAGCTAAGCTGAACTGCACCTGCATTTCAGCGGCCAAAAAGCAAGAAACAGAAAAGGCTTAGCTCTGTCGGTGGCCACTTTCTATTCCTGTGTTGAGAAAGCGAGTAACGAGGGTTACTCTAAGAGTTCATTTTTCCATACCATCAGGAACAGTTAGGAAGGCTTTTGTGTCCTGGGCTTGCTAATAGACGCTGGACAGTATTTTTAATCTGCACAGAAGCACCACTTGTTCCCTCAAACAAACCTTCCATAATCTGACACCTTCGTTTGACACACAAAACGTGCCCTTACCTGTTGATTGGTGCCCTTACCTGTTGACGTGCATGGATCCACACCTGACTGAAGAATGAAGCATCATGGCTGCTGCCAGGGAGGAAAACAGCAAGGGTCCATTGTGATGTCATCATCCATGAATGCTGAAGGGTTCCATTGTGACACGCTCAGTGTTCCGTGTACTGAAATTTTTATGGAGGCTGCCATATTTATTTTCTGGGGGCAGCCATTTTGATTTGCAGTTAAACACAGCTGTCATTTCAATGAATAAGAAATGTTGGCAAGGGATTGGATTGCAACCACAGACGTCAGCAAGGACAAAGCCTAGTTTATGAGCACTTTTCATTATAGCTGCAATAAAATACTTGGTTGGAACCTGCTTTTGGATTCCTGGAGCAGGTAGGGCAGTTGCAGAGGTGCTAAGTTCATTTAGTGCTAGCACAGAACTTTGATTGGACAGGCATGTGCATTCTCATTCTGCCAACTCCAAAAATGCATAAAAGGTATGGTATCTCATGAGAGGTGGTGAGTTGCAGAAGCTAAGCTTAACTGCACCTGCATTTCAGCGGCCAAAAAGCAAGAAACAGAAAAGGCTTAGCTCTGTCGGTGGCCACTTTCTATTCCTGTGTTGAGAAAGCGAGTAACGAGGGTTACTCTAAGAGTTCATTTTTCCATACCATCAGGAACAGTTAGGAAGGCTTTTGTGTCCTGGGCTTGCTAATAGGCGCTGGACAGTATTTTAATCTGCACAGAAGCGCCACTTGTTCCCTCAAACAAACCTTCCATAATCTGACACCTTCGTTTGACACACAAAAACGTGCCCTTACCTGTTGATTGGTGCCCTTACCTGTTGAGGTGCATGGATCCACACCTGACTGAAGAATGAAGCATCATGGCTGCTGCCAGGGAGGAAAACAGCAAGGGTCCATTGTGATGTCATCATCCATGTATGCTGAAGGGTTCCATTGTGACACACTCAGTGTTCCGTGTACTGAAAATTTTGTGGAGGCTGCCATATTTATTTTCTGGGGGCAGCCATTTTGATTTGCAGTTAAACACAGCTGTCATTTCAATGAATAAGAAATGTTGGCAAGGGATTGGATTGCAACCAAAGACGTCAGCAAGGACAAAGCCTAGTTTATGAGCACTTTTCATTATAGCTGCAATAAAATACTTGGTTGGAACCTGCTTTTGAATTCCTGGAGCAGGTAGGGCAGTTGCAGAGGTGCAAATTCATTTAGTGCTAGCACAGAACTTTGATTGGACAGGCATGTGCATTCTCATTCTGCCAACTCCAAAAATGCATAAAAGGTATGGTATCTCATGAGAGGTGGTGAGTTGCAGAAGCTAAGCTGAACTGCACCTGCATTTCAGCTGCCAAAAAGCAAGAAACAGAAAAGGCTTAGCTCTGTCGGTGGCCGCTTTCTATTCCTGTGTTGAGAAAGCGAGTAACAAGGGTTACTCTAAGAGTTCATTTTTCCATACCATCAGGAACAGTTAGGAAGGCTTTTGTGTCCTGGGCTTGCTAATAGACGCTGGACAGTATTTTAATCTGCACAGAAGCGCCACTTGTTCCCTCAAACAAATCTTCCATAATCTGACACCTTCGTTTGACACACAAAAACGTGCCCTTACCTGTTGATTGGTGCCCTTACCTGTTGAGGTGCATGTATCCACACCTGACTGAAGAATGAAGAATCATGGCTGCTGCCAGGGAGGAAAACAGCAAGGGTCCATTGTGATGTCATCATCCATGTATGCTGAAGGGTTCCATTGTGACATACTCAGTGTTCCGTGTACTGAAATTTTTATGGAGGCTGCCATATTTATTTTCTGGGGGCAGCCATTTTGATTTGCAGTTAAACACAGCTGTCATTTCAATGAATAAGAAATGTTGGCAAGGGATTGGATTGCAACCACAGACGCCAGCAAGGACAAAGCCTAGTTTATGAGCACTTTTCATTATAGCTGCAATAAAATACTTGGTTGGAACCTGCTTTTGGATTCCTGGAGCAGGTAGGGCAGTTGCAGAGGTGCTAAGTTCATTTAGTGCTAGCACAGAACTTTGATTGGACAGGCATGTGCATTCTCATTCTGCCAACTCCAAAAATGCATAAAAGGTATGGTATCTCATGAGAGGTGGTGAGTTGCAGAAGCTAAGCTTAACTGCACCTGCATTTCAGCGGCCAAAAAGCAAGAAACAGAAAAGGCTTAGCTCTGTCGGTGGCCACTTTCTATTCCTGTGTTGAGAAAGCGAGTAACGAGGGTTACTCTAAGAGTTCATTTTTCCATACCATCAGGAACAGTTAGGAAGGCTTTTGTGTCCTGGGCTTGCTAATAGGCGCTGGACAGTATTTTAATCTGCACAGAAGCGCCACTTGTTCCCTCAAACAAACCTTCCATAATCTGACACCTTCGTTTGACACACAAAAACGTGCCCTTACCTGTTGATTGGTGCCCTTACCTGTTGAGGTGCATGGATCCACACCTGACTGAAGAATGAAGCATCATGGCTGCTGCCAGGGAGGAAAACAGCAAGGGTCCATTGTGATGTCATCATCCATGTATGCTGAAGGGTTCCATTGTGACACACTCAGTGTTCCGTGTACTGAAAATTTTGTGGAGGCTGCCATATTTATTTTCTGGGGGCAGCCATTTTGATTTGCAGTTAAACACAGCTGTCATTTCAATGAATAAGAAATGTTGGCAAGGGATTGGATTGCAACCACAGACGTCAGCAAGGACAAAGCCTAGTTTATGAGCACTTTTCATTATAGCTGCAATAAAATACTTGGTTGGAACCTGCTTTTGGATTCCTGGAGCAGGTAGGGCAGTTGCAGAGGTGCTAAGTTCATTTAGTGCTAGCACAGAACTTTGATTGGACAGGCATGTGCATTCTCATTCTGCCAACTCCAAAAATGCATAAAAGGTATGGTATCTCATGAGAGGTGGTGAGTTGCAGAAGCTAAGCTTAACTGCACCTGCATTTCAGCGGCCAAAAAGCAAGAAACAGAAAAGGCTTAGCTCTGTCGGTGGCCACTTTCTATTCCTGTGTTGAGAAAGCGAGTAACGAGGGTTACTCTAAGAGTTCATTTTTCCATACCATCAGGAACAGTTAGGAAGGCTTTTGTGTCCTGGGCTTGCTAATAGGCGCTGGACAGTATTTTAATCTGCACAGAAGCGCCACTTGTTCCCTCAAACAAACCTTCCATAATCTGACACCTTCGTTTGACACACAAAAACGTGCCCTTACCTGTTGATTGGTGCCCTTACCTGTTGAGGTGCATGGATCCACACCTGACTGAAGAATGAAGCATCATGGCTGCTGCCAGGGAGGAAAACAGCAAGGGTCCATTGTGATGTCATCATCCATGTATGCTGAAGGGTTCCATTGTGACACACTCAGTGTTCCGTGTACTGAAAATTTTTGTGGAGGCTGCCATATTTATTTTCTGGGGGCAGCCATTTTGATTTGCAGTTAAACACAGCTGTCATTTCAATGAATAAGAAATGTTGGCAAGGGATTGGATTGCAACCACAGACGTCAGCAAGGACAAAGCCTAGTTTATGAGCACTTTTCATTATAGCTGCAATAAAATACTTGGTTGGAACCTGCTTTTGGATTCCTGGAGCAGGTAGGGCAGTTGCAGAGGTGCTAAGTTCATTTAGTGCTAGCACAGAACTTTGATTGGACAGGCATGTGCATTCTCATTCTGCCAACTCCAAAAATGCATAAAAGGTATGGTATCTCATGAGAGGTGGTGAGTTGCAGAAGCTAAGCTGAACTGCACCTGCATTTCAGCGGCCAAAAAGCAAGAAACAGAAAAGGCTTAGCTCTGTCGGTGGCCACTTTCTATTCCTGTGTTGAGAAAGCGAGTAACGAGGGTTACTCTAAGAGTTCATTTTTCCATACCATCAGGAACAGTTAAGAAGGCTTTTGTGTCCTGGGCTTGCTAATAGACGCTGGACAGTATTTTAATCTGCACAGAAGCACCACTTGTTCCCTCAAACAAATCTTCCATAATCTGACACCTTCGTTTGACACACAAAAACGTGCCCTTACCTGTTGATTGGTGCCCTTACCTGTTGACGTGCATGGATCCACACCTGACTGAAGAATGAAGCATCATGGCTGCTGCCAGGGAGGAAAACAGCAAGGGTCCATTGTGATGTCATCATCCATGTATGCTGAAGGGTTCCATTGTGACACGCTCAGTGTTCCGTGTACTGAAATTTTTATGGAGGCTGCCATATTTATTTTCTGGGGGCAGCCATTTTGATTTGCAGTTAAACACAGCTGTCATTTCAATGAATAAGAAATGTTGGCAAGGGATTGGATTGCAACCACAGACGTCAGCAAGGACAAAGCCTAGTTTATGAGCACTTTTCATTATAGCTGCAATAAAATACTTGGTTGGAACCTGCTTTTGGATTCCTGGAGCAGGTAGGGCAGTTGCAGAGGTGCTAAGTTCATTTAGTGCTAGCACAGAACTTTGATTGGACAGGCATGTGCATTCTCATTCTGCCAACTCCAAAAATGCATAAAAGGTATGGTATCTCATGAGAGGTGGTGAGTTGCAGAAGCTAAGCTTAACTGCACCTGCATTTCAGCGGCCAAAAAGCAAGAAACAGAAAAGGCTTAGCTCTGTCGGTGGCCACTTTCTATTCCTGTGTTGGAGAAAGCGAGTAACGAGGGTTACTCTAAGAGTTCATTTTTCCATACCATCAGGAACAGTTAGGAAGGCTTTTGTGTCCTGGGCTTGCTAATAGGCGCTGGACAGTATTTTAATCTGCACAGAAGCGCCACTTGTTCCCTCAAACAAACCTTCCATAATCTGACACCTTCGTTTGACACACAAAAACGTGCCCTTACCTGTTGATTGGTGCCCTTACCTGTTGAGGTGCATGGATCCACACCTGACTGAAGAATGAAGCATCATGGCTGCTGCCAGGAGGAAAACAGCAAGGGTCCATTGTGATGTCATCATCCATGTATGCTGAAGGGTTCCATTGTGACACACTCAGTGTTCCGTGTACTGAAATTTTTATGGAGGCTGCCATATTTATTTTCTGGGGGCAGCCATTTTGATTTGCAGTTAAACACAGCTGTCATTTCAATGAATAAGAAATGTTGGCAAGGGATTGGATTGCAACCACAGACGTCAGCAAGGACAAAGCCTAGTTTATGAGCACTTTTCATTATAGCTGCAATAAAATACTTGGTTGGAACCTGCTTTTGGATTCCTGGAGCAGGTAGGGCAGTTGCAGAGGTGCTAAGTTCATTTAGTGCTAGCACAGAACTTTGATTGGACAGGCATGTGCATTCTCATTCTGCCAACTCCAAAAATGCATAAAAGGTATGGTATCTCATGAGAGGTGGTGAGTTGCAGAAGCTAAGCTTGAACTGCACCTGCATTTCAGCGGCCAAAAAGCAAGAAACAGAAAAGGCTTAGCTCTGTCGGTGGCCACTTTCTATTCCTGTGTTGAGAAAGCGAGTAACGAGGGTTACTCTAAGAGTTCATTTTTCCATACCATCAGGAACAGTTAAGAAGGCTTTTGTGTCCTGGGCTTGCTAATAGACGCTGGACAGTATTTTAATCTGCACAGAAGCACCACTTGTTCCCTCAAACAAATCTTCCATAATCTGACACCTTCGTTTGACACACAAAAACGTGCCCTTACCTGTTGATTGGTGCCCTTACCTGTTGAGGTGCATGGATCCACACCTGACTGAAGAATGAAGAATCATGGCTGCTGCCAGGGAGGAAAACAGCAAGGGTCCATTGTGATGTCATCATCCATGAATGCTGAAGGGTTCCATTGTGACACACTCAGTGTTCCGTGTACTGAAATTTTTATGGAGGCTGCCATATTTATTTTCTGGGGGCAGCCATTTTGATTTGCAGTTAAACACAGCTGTCATTTCAATGAATAAGAAATGTTGGCAAGGGATTGGATTGCAACCACAGACGTCCAGCAAGGACAAAGCCTAGTTTATGAGCACTTTTCATTATAGCTGCAATAAAATACTTGGTTGGAACCTGCTTTTGGATTCCTGGAGCAGGTAGGGCAGTTGCAGAGGTGCTAAGTTCATTTAGTGCTAGCACAGAACTTTGATTGGACAGGCATGTGCATTCTCATTCTGCCAACTCCAAAAATGCATAAAAGGTATGGTATCTCATGAGAGGTGGTGAGTTGCAGAAGCTAAGCTTAACTGCACCTGCATTTCAGCGGCCAAAAAGCAAGAAACAGAAAAGGCTTAGCTCTGTCGGGTGGCCACTTTCTATTCCTGTGTTGAGAAAGCGAGTAACGAGGGTTACTCTAAGAGTTCATTTTTCCATACCATCAGGAACAGTTAGGAAGGCTTTTGTGTCCTGGGCTTGCTAATAGGCGCTGGACAGTATTTTAATCTGCACAGAAGCGCCACTTGTTCCCTCAAACAAACCTTCCATAATCTGACACCTTCGCTTGACACACAAAAACGTGCCCTTACCTGTTGATTGGTGCCCTTACCTGTTGAGGTGCATGGATCCACACCTGACTGAAGAATGAAGCATCATGGCTGCTGCCAGGGAGGAAAACAGCAAGGGTCCATTGTGATGTCATCATCCATGTATGCTGAAGGGTTCCATTGTGACACACTCAGTGTTCCGTGTACTGAAAATTTTGTGGAGGCTGCCATATTTATTTTCTGGGGGCAGCCATTTTGATTTGCAGTTAAACACAGCTGTCATTTCAATGAATAAGAAATGTTGGCAAGGGATTGGATTGCAACCAAAGACGTCAGCAAGGACAAAGCCTAGTTTATGAGCACTTTTCATTATAGCTGCAATAAAATACTTGGTTGGAACCTGCTTTTGGATTCCTGGAGCAGGTAGGGCAGTTGCAGAGGTGCTAAGTTCATTTAGTGCTAGCACAGAACTTTGATTGGACAGGCATGTGCATTCTCATTCTGCCAACTCCAAAAATGCATAAAAGGTATGGTATCTCATTAGAGGTGGTGAGTTGCAGAAGCTAAGCTGAACTGCACCTGCATTTCAGCGGCCAAAAAGCAAGAAACAGAAAAGGCTTAGCTCTGTCGGTGGCCGCTTTCTATTCCTGTGTTGAGAAAGCGAGTAACAAGGGTTACTCTAAGAGTTCATTTTTCCATACCATCAGGAACAGTTAGGAAGGCTTTTGTGTCCTGGGCTTGCTAATAGACGCTGGACAGTATTTTAATCTGCACAGAAGCGCCACTTGTTCCCTCAAACAAATCTTCCATAATCTTACACCTTCGTTTGACACACAAAAACGTGCCCTTACCTGTTGATTGGTGCCCTTACCTGTTGAGGTGCATGTATCCACACCTGACTGAAGAATGAAGAATCATGGCTGCTGCCAGGGAGGAAAACAGCAAGGGTCCATTGTGATGTCATCATCCATGTATGCTGAAGGGTTCCATTGTGACATACTCAGTGTTCCGTGTACTGAAATTTTTATGGAGGCTGCCATATTTATTTTCTGGGGGCAGCCATTTTGATTTGCAGTTAAACACAGCTGTCATTTCAATGAATATGAAATGTTGGCAAGGGATTGGATTGCAACCACAGACGTCAGCAAGGACAAAGCCTAGTTTATGAGCACTTTTCATTATAGCTGCAATAAAATACTTGGTTGGAACCTGCTTTTGGATTCCTGGAGCAGGTAGGGCAGTTGCAGAGGTGCTAAGTTCATTTAGTGCTAGCACAGAACTTTGATTGGACAGGCATGTGCATTCTCATTCTGCCAACTCCAAAAATGCATAAAAGGTATGGTATCTCATGAGAGGTGGTGAGTTGCAGAAGCTAAGCTTAACTGCACCTGCATTTCAGCGGCCAAAAAGCAAGAAACAGAAAAGGCTTAGCTCTGTCGGTGGCCACTTTCTATTCCTGTGTTGAGAAAGCGAGTAACGAGGGTTACTCTAAGAGTTCATTTTTCCATACCATCAGGAACAGTTAAGAAGGCTTTTGTGTCCTGGGCTTGCTAATAGATGCTGGACAGTATTTTAATCTGCACAGAAGCACCACTTGTTCCCCTCAAACAAACCTTCCATAATCTGACACCTTCTGTTTGACACACAAAAACGTGCCCTTACCTGTTGATTGGTGCCCTTACCTGTTGAGGTGCATGGATCCACACCTGACTGAAGAATGAAGCATCATGGCTGCTGCCAGGGAGGAAAACAGCAAGGGTCCATTGTGATGTCATCATCCATGTATGCTGAAGGGTTCCATTGTGACACACTCAGTGTTCCGTGTACTGAAAATTTTGTGGAGGCTGCCATATTTATTTTCTGGGGCAGCCATTTTGATTTGCAGTTAAACACAGCTGTCATTTCAATGAATAAGAAATGTTGGCAAGGGATTGGATTGCAACCAAAGACGTCAGCAAGGACAAAGCCTAGTTTATGAGCACTTTTCATTATAGCTGCAATAAAATACTTGGTTGGAACCTGCTTTTGAATTCCTGGAGCAGGTAGGGCAGTTGCAGAGGTGCTAAATTCATTTAGTGCTAGCACAGAACTTTGATTGGACAGGCATGTGCATTCTCATTCTGCCAACCCAAAAATGCATAAAAGGTATGGTATCTCATTAGAGGTGGTGAGTTGCAGAAGCTAAGCTTGAACTGCACCTGCATTTCAGCGGCCAAAAAGCAAGAAACAGAAAAGGCTTAGCTCTGTCGGTAGGCCGCTTTCTATTCCTGTAGTTGAGAAAGCGAGTAAACAAGGGTTACTCTAAGAGTTCATTTTTCCATACCATCAGGAACAGTTAGGAAGGCTTTTTGTGTCCTGGGCTTGCTAATAGACGCTGGACAGTATTTTAATCTGCACAGAAGCGCCACTTGTTCCCTCAAACAAATCTTC
>JAKVIS010003815.1:0-15873 GCA_033119425.1 Bufotes viridis | reverse complement strand
GCATGTCCAGACTATTACACCGGGAGGGATATATTAGGATAGAACTGCAACTCCCAGCATTTCTAGGATGTTATTATGGGCTATCACAGGCCATTACAGCTTATAGAGGAGGAGATACCACTAACCTCTCCTCCAGACACAGCACACAAGCTCTGCCCCCCCACATTGTGACATCTCACTGGTCTATTACCACTTCTTTTCCTGCACCGATCACATGATGATGACATCATTCAGGTCCTTTCATCTGGTATCTTCTTCTCTGCACAGCTAACTTGCCATGGCCTGGCCCCCTCCCCCACAGGCCCAATAGCAGAAGGGTGGCCTGCCTCCATTGGAAGTATGGATTAGCTCTCACTGATCCATTACAGCACTGTATGAGTGCTTTGCTAGATCATTAAGGAAGCAGTCAGGGAGGTAGGACACTGCTGGACCACTCTGACTACAGACTATAAGACACAGAAACTTTTTTGCAAGATTTTTTGTTTCTAAAGAAGTGTGTCTTATAGTCCAAAAATGTAGTAAACTGTGAAGAGGCCACAGTGCTTGTCCAAGTGCTGTGGCCCAGACTACCACTGCTCAGATATCGATCGCTTATCCTGATAATAGGTCATCAATATTCCCGGAAAAAAAACACCTTCTCTCTGTGGTTTGGGCAACCTCTAGAAAGAGCACCTTCTGCTCTGGTGGGTTCAGCCCAGCAATGTGTGACCAGCCACGGTTTATTATGGGGGGCTTCCAAAAGCCAGACCAGTTGCTATTGGTTGCTTTAAAATAATACACATTATATCTGGTCTTTTAGGCCTAATTCACACGTCTGTATTTTTTTTCCGCATTATTTCCGCAAAAATGCGGAAGATATGCGGACCTATTCATTTCAATATTTCAATTCCGTATGCTCTCCACATCCGCAAATCCTTTTATTTCCGCAATGCGGAACCGTAAAAAAAAGTAGAGCATGTCCTACTTTTGTCCGCAAATTGCGGACCGTAGCCCCATTGAAGTGAATAGATCCGCATAAATCCGGATGACATGCGGAAAGGTTACAAAAGTCATCCGAATGTCATCCGTATTTGCCGATCCGTAATTACGGATCCACGGGAAATGAAAAGTTACCCTGGAAACATCTTTTTTTTTTTTTCTCGTCCTCCTAGATTTTTGCGGAAATACGGAAACACGGAAGGTATATGGAGACACTAAAAACAAAACGGAAGAATTTATGGAAACACGGATCCTCAAAAAAACGGACCGTGATTCTGGAAAGAAAAATTACTGACGTGTGAATAAGGCCTTAAATTCTCTTCCTTGGATGATGAGTAAGGGAAGCATATTACCGTTTATCACGTGCTCTAGAGCAGGGGTTTAATGCTATAGCTTCACGGCACACACCATTATCCTGCTCACTTATGAGCGAGCTGTTTGATGTAGTGCAGCCCGCTCTAGCTTATTTATCAAGCATCATCACTTTAGTGCCATCTGAACTTTGAGAAATCTAGGAGTAAAGCAGAGACATGGTGTTCTGCTGAATCAGTATTTGGCATGAGCACGTGAAATCTGGCCACCGAAGCATTAATTTCAATTCAATCATCTATTTCATTAAGAAGTTGGAAACGTTGTGTTTCACTCAATCTAATCAACATAGACGTCCAATCCATCTTATTGATCGCTAGGAGGGTAGACATGCTGCTGCTCCTTTGGATGAATCTGTTGTGTTTAATGTCTTAAGTAATAAAAGGAACCTGCACTGTCATGTTATTAGCATATTCTCCCGTTTATAAAGATCTGTATGACTTCCAACCCTCTTTCTTTACCGTCCAACCTTTTATAATCGAATACATACCCTTAAACTTGCATCCAAAATTATGAGAAGTTCTTCTCATAGACTCCAAGAAGAAAAAGTGGTATTATGGTTATGTAACGTTATCCCTTGTCCACAGGTTGGAGGATAACTATTAGACCAGTGGGGTCCTACCGCTGGGACCTCCAATGATCATGAGAACTCCATACTCAGTGGAGCCCCCTGAAATGAATGGAGCGGCCAGTTGGGCATGCACTCAGCCATTCATTTCTATGGAAGCGCTGTAGTAACTTAACTAGAGTAGCCCTTTATTAGACCATAGGCAACGATTCGCAATATTCCCATTTCACCTGTCCACCTCGAAGGGATAACTATGATCAGTTTGAATATCGTAATAATGATGCCCGATACCACTGCTGTCACTGACAGACTTCTGAATATTATATAAGGCAGAATGCTCCGGGTTCATTTCATGGTAGTGTGCTTGTCAAATTCCGGAGGTCACAAAGAGTTGGCCACACAGGGTCACGTGCCGCATGGGAGACAGTCTTTGGCTGCAGCGCTTCACAAATTGACTTAACATATAGTAATACCGCGCCTACCAGTTGCCTGTATCCGTACTAGGATTGACATCCCATCCCAGAGTCTAACTAAGGAGTAGACGATTACAACTGGATAAAATTGAATAAACCTTGTGGCTTACTGCCCTCTTGACAAGAGTATCCTCCTCCGTGCACTCGTACCAGCGTTCACTCAGGTGGGTCTTTCTCTTGTAGTCCACAGTTTGCGCCCCAAACACGAAAAATAAATCCTTCACTGTCCTCAGCACTGCGCCACCGGCCGTACTACAAGAGAAAGACCCGCCTGAGTGAACGCTGGTACGAGTGCACGGGCAGTAAGCCACAAGGTATATTCAATTTTATCCAGTTGTAATCGTCTACTCCTTAGTTAGACTCTGGGATGGGATGTCAATCTAGTACGGATACAGGCAACCGGTAGGCGTGATATTACTATATGTTAAGTCATAATCCCTACTAGCACACAGGCGTTGCGGTCCGCTGATATATTCAAGTACAGTGGAGCAGGAGCGCTATTGGAGTTACCACGCACACTACTTCAGAAATTGGCAAGCAAGGGACCAGAGCAAAGCAAGCCACAGGAGACCTAACTGGGCAGGGCGGAGCAGGTCCAGCGGGATGGTGGGGGAGGGGGGCAGGGGCTCCTGAATAGTCTTTCGAATCTGGATAAACCCTTTAAGGTGGCAAAAGCTGGAATATTTTTCTCCCATAAAAAGTTTGAGGTTTTGTGGCGTGGGGGTTTACTTTAGAGGTGGCTTTGTAACCATTTTGCCATTGCCGTAATAGCAAGCAGCTCTTCATGCCATGGCTTACTGAGTATGCAATATACTGTATGTTTATACACAGCAGCCAATCGGATGAAATGCAGTTGCTGGAGGGTAAATCAGAAATCCTGGACCAGTGATGGGTCTCAGACTACCCCAGACTTCCTGTAGGCACTCAGTAGTCTCAGATCCCAGCCCTGCCGTCATGAAAGCAAAATGGGGTGTAATCTTACCCTGTAGGTACTGACTTACATGTCATTGTTGAGTTTCTGACAGGACAGGGGACATGAGTCCATGTGTCCGCTCTGTAGAATGCATCCTCCCATCTCATAAGTGACCCCCTCCAGTTTTGTCATTCTGTTATGAGTTTATCGGATTTTACCATAAGACTCTTTGTGCTCCTTTGCCCAAAGGGAGAAGACAGTCTGTTGTCTAAATCAAAGAAATTGGAAATGAGTCTGTAAAACTTAATTAAAAATGCACTGGGAAAACATGTACTATGTGTTTTCCTGAGATTACTACAGATAATGGCCTTTCTAAAATCCCCTGCCTTCTCATTTATTGCTAATAAAAGTAATGCGTATTTATTAACTCACTCCTTTCCAATGCTCAAATTTTATCTATACTGTACCTTGTAATATGCTATATACTATACTGTAACTTCCAATATACTGTACTGTACACTGAAATATACTATATACTATACTGTAACTTGTAATATACTGTACTGTACACTGAAATATACTATATACTATACTGTAACTTGTAATATACTATATACTATACTGTAACTTGCAATATACTGTACACTGAAATATACTATATACTATACTGTAACTTGTAATATACTGTACTGTACACTGAAATATACTATATACTATACTGTAACTTGTAATATACTGTACTGTACACTGAAATATACTATATACTATACTGTAACTTGCAATATACTGTACTGTACACTGAAATATACTATATACTATACTGTAACTTGTAATATACTGTACTGTACACTGAAATATACTATATACTATACTGTAACTTGTAATATACTGTACTGTACACTGAAATATACTATATACTATACTGTAACTTGTAATATACTATATACTATACTGTAACTTCCAATATACTGTACTGTACACTGAAATATACTATATACTATACTGTAACTTCCAATATACTGTACTGTACACTGAAATATACTATATACTATACTGTAACTTGTAATATACTGTACTGTACACTGAAATATACTATATACTATACTGTAATTTGCAATATACTGTACTGTACACTGAAATATACTATATACTATATACTATACTGTAACTTGTAATATACTATATACTATACTGTAACTTGCAATATACTGTACTGTACACTGAAATATACTATATACTATATACTATACTGTAACTTGTAATATACTATATACTATACTGTAACTTGCAATATACTGTACTGTACACTGAAATATACTATATACTATACTGTAACTTGTAATATACTGTACTGTACACTGAAATATACTATATACTATACTGTAACTTGCAATATACTGTACTGTACACTGAAATATACTATATACTATATACTATACTGTAACTTGTAATATACTATATACTATACTGTAACTTGCAATATACTGTACTGTACACTGAAATATACTATATACTATATACTATACTGTAACTTGTAATATACTATATACTATACTGTAACTTGCAATATACTGTACTGTACACTGAAATATACTATATACCAGTGATGGAGAACCTTTTAGAGACCGAGTGCCCTAACTGCAACCCAAAACCCACTTATTTATCACAAAGTGCCAACACAGCATTTACCCTGAATACTACAGTCCAGTATAGTATATCTTCCATGTACTTTATCATTTAGCTATAATAGCCTGCCTACATTCAGTGCGCTGCCTGTGCTGTGCATAGTGCGCCCTGTGCTGATGAATGTCAGGAAAAGTCTAAGGCTGGGAACACACCTGAGCGTTTTTCAGCGCGTTCATACGCGCTGAAAAACGCTCAACATGTGAAAAGCCATGCATCCCTATGGGCATGGTTCACATTTGGGCGTTTTACAGCAAGTTTGAACGCGCTGTAAAACGTCCAACGCCCAAACAAGTACATGAGCTTCTTTGGGGCGTTTTAACGCGCCTATGGACAATGTTGCCATAGGGGAGAATCACTGAATCGCGCTTATGACGCGCGTTTCTTAGTTACAAAAACACGCATCCTAAAACGCGCGTCATACGCGCGATTCAGAAACGCCTAGGTGTGTTCCCAGCCTTAGGCATGTTGGTACACCATAGACTTTTTCCAGGGTGCGGATGCCCACAGAGAGGGCTCTGAGTGCTGCCTCTGGCACCCCTGCCATAGGTTCGCCATCACTGCTATATACTATACTGTAACTTGCAATATACTGTACTGTACACTGAAATATACTATACTGTACCTTGTATTATACTATATACTATACTGTAACTTGCAATATACTGTACACTGAAATATACTATATACTATACTGTACCTTGCAATATGCTATACTGTACATTGCAATATACTATATACTATATTGTACTTGGCAATATACTATACTGTACATTGTAATATACTATACTGTACTTGGCAATATAGTATGCTGTACTACACATTACAATATACTAAACTCTACTGCACATTGTAATTTGCTATACTATATACTGTACTGCACATTGTAACTTACTATACTATATTCTGTACTGCACATTGCAGTGCACTATACTATATACTGTACTGCACATTGTAATGTACTATATACTGTACTGCACATTGTACTGTATACTGTACTGCACATTGTAATGTACTATATACTGTACTGCACATTGTAATGTACTGTATACTGTACTGCACATTGTAATGTACTGTATACTGTACTGCACATTGTGATGTACTGTATACTGTACTGCACATTGTGATGTACTGTATACTGTACTGCACATTGGGATGTACTGTATACTGTACTGCACATTGGGATGTACTGTATACTGTACTACACATTGGGATGTACTGTATACTGTACTGCACATTGTGATGTACTGTATACTGTACTGCACATTGGGATGTACTGTATACTGTACTGCACATTGGGATGTACTGTATACTGTACTGCACATTGGGATGTACTGTATACTGTACTGCACATTCTATTGTACTGTATACTGTACTGCACATTGGGATGTACTGTATACTGTACTGCACATTCTATTGTACTGTATACTGTACTGCACATTGGGATGTACTGTATACTGTACTGCACATTCTATTGTACTGTATACTGTACTGCACATTGGGATGTACTGTATACTGTACTGCACATTGGGATGTACTGTATACTGTACTGCACATTGGGATGTACTGTATACTGTACTGCACATTGGGATGTACTGTATACTGTACTGCACATTGGGATGTACTGTATACTGTACTGCACATTGGGATGTACTGTATACTGTACTGCACATTGGGATGTACTGTATACTGTACTGCACATTGGGATGTACTGTATACTGTACATTGGGATGTACTGTATACTGTACTGCACATTGGGATGTACTGTATACTGTGCTGCACATTGGGATGTACTGTATACTGTGCTGCACATTGGGATGTACTGTATACTGTACTGCACATTGGGATGTACTGTATACTGTACTGCACATTGGGATGTACTGTATACTGTACTGCACATTGCGATGTACTGTATACGGTACTGCACATTCTATTGTACTGTATACTGTACTGCACATTGGGATGTACTGTATACTGTACTGCACATTCCATTGTACTGTATACTGTACTGCACATTGTGATGTACTGTATACTGTACTGCACATTGGGATGTGCTGTATACTGTGCTGCACATTGTAATGTACTGTATACTGTACTGCACATTGGGATGTACTGTATACTGTACTGCACATTGGGATGTACTGTATACTGTACTGCACATTGGGATGTACTGTATACTGTACTGCACATTGGGATGTACTGTATACTGTACTGCACATTGGGATGTACTGTATACTGTACTGCACATTGGGATGTACTGTATACTGTACTGCACATTGTAATGTACTGTACTGTCTAAACAATTGCTGACTCACAGTTAAAAATAGAGCGTGCGATAGAGCAAAACTACAACTCCCAGCATGCCCAGACTGACTACAGCTATCAGCCTACAGCAGGGCATGGTGGGAGTTGTAGTTTTATAACAGCTGGAGAGCCACAGGTTGGCCAGCCCTGCCATAGATGTACTGTAGTCTGTAATGTATACTATTTTATCCATTATCTTTTTTAAATGGTTGTCAGGGGTCTGGCCACTGATGGTCCTTTTACAGGGGTGCTTGTTAATACTTAAATTTTCACTGTACAGTGATTGAGGGGGGGGGGGCGGGGGTGGTGAAGCATAGATTGTTAATACATTCGTCCATCCCCCTTCTCTCGTGTACTTCACATTTACGTGTGCTACTAACAAACGACCATTTATGCACTTGCCTAAAAGATGCCATGAACAGCAAACCTTTGTCGCTTGATCACTGGGTGCATTTCCGATGAGCAGTGATCATGGATGAGCGTTCGCCTGATCATCTGCCCAAGGACCCTTAACAGCTGCGATGACCGGGGGAAGTATTAGCCGACCATACCTTTATAAGGTAGTATTATATACTAGCTGACCACGTCATACTTGGCAGGGGCTCTTTTTGTTGGCGGTTCTAGGGCATATGAAGGTTTCTCAGACCCCCCTCAATCAGAGGAGTAAAGTAACTGGTTACTTCCATGCCATATTCCCCTGACAGGGTTTCTAAAACCAGATGGCTAAACATGTTATTGCTGGTGTCAGCATTACTGAACCATTATTGTAATAAGTGTCAATTCTAACAGTGTGCAGAGAAATGGCATTTACATTTACAATGATGCTAAAAGCCAATTATCAAGCAGAATAAGTGCTATATTGACCCTCCTGTGTTCTCGTGAGGAGCATTCTGTTCTGATTCTGGGGACTGGTTTTGATGTTACTGCTTTGGAAACCATATGGCGGGATTATTTGCATCCACACCATCTTTTTTATTGTTTTATGGTTTGATCAGATATGTGAAGTTCAGTATAAATGGTGATAGCATCTGTATGGGCATATGGGAGGTTATTGGCTGAGATACAAATGCCCAACATCTACAATATAAAGTATGCTGGTTCTTTATGAATGCAGTTTTTCTCTAGACACTTCAGTGCTGCACGTGTTGCACGTAGAACTATACCGAATACAATGGCTTTTCTGACGGCTCCTTTGCGGCACGCTGAATAGCCCCACAGGCATCGCCACCTACTAGTTTTATTTTTTATTTTACAACCATCATTAACTGACAAGTGCTTGGTGGTTTAGCGTTTTTCCCAGTTTGTTCAAATGTGGAACAGATGCTCGGGGTCCTCCCTAGATTGTGTGCGTCTTTCCTGGATCGGGATTGTGTATCACATTGTCAGACGTTCTCAGGTTTTCGATGCCTTCATCCTGCTGTACACCTAGCTGGGCTTAATCTCCCATCAACTGCTTTGACAACTGAAGCAGCGGTATTCACAATTACAGACACCAAGTATAGCGCGAGCCGTCTGTGTTCCCTACGACAGCCTTCTAACCTATATTTAACGTTGTTCCCGATACCATTAAGAGCTCCTGAACTTTCATTACATCGATTTACTCTGCTTGCAGCTGTTTGTATTTTCTAGAAGATATTGCTTCAAGTCAAAAAAGGAGGACATTATTTCTTTTTTTTTTTTCTCTTTTCTTTTCTCCTTTTCTACGTTACAAGAGAGATGAGTAAACTATGGTTTGGAGGTTGTGGTCAAACCGGGGTTCTGGAGGCTGAAGAGGTCAATGCAGAGTGCAATATTTGGGAGAGCTCTGTTAGGATATGACCACATGGTCAGGTTTCTATGTGCAGTTTTTGGAAGCCAAAATTAGGAGTGGATGATAAAAGAAAAGTATTTTATTTATTTATTTATTTTACTTCAGGTTTGGTGTTCAAAGCTCCCTTTTACATAAAGTCATAAGACTAAGGCCCCATTCACACGTCCGCAATTCCGTTCCGCATTTTGCTGAACGGAATTGCGGACCCCTTATTTTCAATGGGGACAGACGATGTCCCGGCCGGGTCCGCAATTGCGGATCCGCACTTCCCGGTCCGCAATCGCGTTCCCGGAAAAAATAGAACATGTCCTATTCTTGTCCGCAATTGCGGACAAGAAAAGGCATTTTCTATGACATCGCCGATGTCCGTGTTTTGCTGATCCGCGGATCCGTGGATCCGCAAAACACACACGGACGTGTGAATGGACCCTAAGGGTACTTTCACACTAGCGTTATTCTTTTCCGGCATTGAGTTCCGTCCTAGGGGCTCAATCCCGGGAAAAAACTGATCAGTTATATCCTAATGCATTCTGAATGGAGAGAAATCCGTTCAGGATGCATCAGGATGTCTTCAGTTCAGTCACTCTTATGGTATTTGGCCGGAGAAAATACCGCAGCATGCTGCGGTATTTTCTCTGTCCAAAATTCCGGATAACATGCCACTGAAATGTATTAGTGCCGGATCCGGGATTAAAATTACCGCATTGACGGATCCAGTTTTCCGGTCTGCACATGCGCAGACATTTTAAAAATGTGAAAAAGATGAATACTGGATCAGTTTTTTCCGGATGACAACCAGAGAGATGGATCCGGTATTGCAATGCATTTGTGAGACGGATCCGCATCATCTACAAATGGTATCCGTTTGCATACAGATTGCCGGATCCGGCAGAGTATTCCGGCGACGGAACTGCTTGCCGGAACACTCTGCCGCAAGTGTGAAAGTACCCTAAGCTGGATAAAAATGTAAGTGAGAAATAAAATACCAGTTCTGATGATAACAAGTTCAAAAAACAAGGACAAGGCTAACTAACGGCACATGGACCAGGTTTCACTTTGGATTAGAACGCCCCTCCTGCACCAGGACGACGCAGCAAAGCTCTCTATGTCCTACCAGGAATGGCGAGACCAGCAACGTAAGTGTGAAAGTACCCTAAATACGCCCTATTACCACTTGTGTCATTAGAATGATTTAAACTTTCCTTTTATTAGATTCATTACTTAAAAATATATTGAAAATAGGAGAAAAATAATAAAGTTACAAATATGAGTGTGAGCACAGACCTGTCTATTATTAGGATTATAGATTATAGCATCATAAATACCCTGCTGTCTTCTCTTGTTCTATGCTACGTAACATCTATGCTCATGTATTTCACTCCTATTTTCAATATATTTTTAATGAATGTATCTAAAAAAAGAAAAGTTTTAACCAATCTAATGACACAATTACACAAGTGATAATAGGGCGTATTTAACCTTATGACTTTATCTACAATGGAGTATTGATAAAAAACGCTGACACTTGTGCCAAGGGTCAGTTGATCTGGTTTCCAAAACTGCATTAGGAAAACTGACCTTGTGGTCGCACCCTACAAGTGTTGCATCATGGTCCAGGAACATCAAATTAAGCCTCTAGATGTTGGTCTGTTTTGTTTCTTAAAGGGCCTGTCCATTTTATTTGTATGTACCTTTATAAAGGTACATAAAGTCACCCCTAGCCTTTTGAGACTGTGGAACAAAAATTGTCGTCTTCTCCCCCATTCACCATTCTGGCTCCCCGAATCCCTTCACTAATCTTTGTAAGGCCTCATGCACATTAAAAGGAATGGTTCCGTATACGGTCCGCAAAAAACGGATCTGCAAAAAATAGGGATGATGTCCGTGTGCATTCCGTATTTTGCAGAACGGAAAAGCTGGCCCCTAATAGAACAGTCCTATCCTTGTCCGTAATGCGGACAATAATAGGACATGTTCTATTTTTTTGCGGAACGGAAATACGGACATATGGGAACGGAATGCACGCGAATTATCTTATTTTTTTTGCAGACACATTAAAAGGAATGGTTCTGTATACTGTCCGCAAAAAAAAACCCGGGACGGACATGGAAAAAAAAATACGTTCGTGTGCATAAGGCCTCAACATTTGGATGGACGGAGTCACGTGTGCCTCTGCAGACAATGACTAGCTTTATTGGTGACGTGTTTCCAAGTGGCATACAACCCAGCACTGCTTGGGACATGTCACTGCTGAGGCCAGTCATTGTCTGCAGAGGTAACAAATGGGGACTAGAAGATCGCAAAAGGGAACCAGAATGGAATCGCGGGACCAGGTGAATTTTATTTTTTTATTTCTTACCACTGGAACAGCAGGCAGGGGTTAAAATAATAAAAAAAAAAGCAGGACAACCCCTTTAAGGCCTATTTACATGGGATGATGGTCGGCCGAACGACCATTCGTATGATTCTGCATTTGATATTTTGCCATTGATCTTATCTTTTATGATATCATGAAAATCATTATTTGGCAGAACATCCCTTTCGTGTAAACAAGAGGATGTGCTCCTGAAATAATTCAAAACTTTATGGGAACGGAGATTCGCTTGTCCGAACATGCCAGCGATGATTACTCCGTGCCCTTAAATGACATTCACTGTTATACATTCTGCAGAGCATTCCTTGTCTTCTAGGATGGATCCTGTCTTCTGCCGAGCTCAAGGGGTCTAATAATAATAGTTTATTTTTCCATGTATAATTACTTTCTGCCTCATTAGTCCCTTAATGGACTCAAAGTACAAGCCACTTTATTGGTTTTTTCTTCTTCTTATCTTTTAGACAAGTAACAGTTAATCATTACCAAAGTGACTTTTACACTTTCTTTTAATTGTCCGCCCATGTAGTAAAACACAATGTTCACAATAATCTCATGTGCATAGGTTTAGCCTATGTAGTATATTACCGGTGCTGTGATATGTTAGACAGTTGTGAATGCGATTTTTAGAGTTGACATTCCTATTATACGGCACACTTGCGGCAGAGTGATCAGGCAAGCAGTTCTGTCGCCGGAACTGCTTGCCTGATCCAACAATCTGCATGCAAAATGAAAGCATTTGAAGACGGATGCGGCTACGGATCCGTCTTACAAATGCATTGCAAGAACGGATTCGTCTCTCCACTTGTCATATATTTTTTTCACATTTTTAAAGGTCTGCACATGCGCAGACCGGAAGACCGGATCCGTCAATGCGGTAATTTTAATGCCGGCACTAATACATTCCAATGGGAAAAAATGTGTTCTGGAATTTTGGACGGAGATAAAACCACAGCATGCTGCGGTATTATCTCCATCCTGAAATGTCAAAAAGACTGAAGACATCCTGATGCATCCTGAACGGATTTCTCTCCATTCAGAATGGGGATATGACTGAAGCAATTTTTTTCCGGCATAGAGCCCCAACGAATGAACTCTATGCCGGAAAAGAATGATGCTAGTGTGAAAGTACCCTTGCGCTACATGCACACGACAGTGAAAAAAAAGTCAGTTAAAAACAGACATTTTTAACGTAAGTTTATTTCACTGATGCCTTTCGGACGTTAAAAATAGACCCATTCAATTGTATGGGGGCAGTCTGTCAGTGAAAAACGGACAAGATAGAACATGTTCTGTGTTTTGATGTCCGTTTTTCACTGACAGTCAAAAAATCTGCCGTGTGAATAACCCCATAGCCTACCATTAGTCTTAAAACAGACATGTGATGGCCGTTAAAAAAATATACATCACACGTCTGTTTTTCACTGTCGTGTGCATGAGGACTTAGGGTTTATCTGTATGTCAAAAAATGGCGTTTTGTGCTGAGCGTCATGTTTATCAAGCCCCCTACCGCTAAGTTTTTCAACACCTACCTAACGTAACTCAGTAGCTGTTCCCTATACCTGAAAAGATGTCTGCCACTCAGTACACTCTTATTACATATCACTGCAAACAGCATAGCCCTGAGCAGCAGCCTTGTGGCCTTATCACGTGGCTTCTTTAACCAAAAAGTGCCACTGTGGCCACTGTATTGAACTGGCCTCAGTGTGCTATATAGGCTCTACAAGCCTCGCCTGCAATGTTCACACCCAGCAAAGCGGAGCTCTCGTAGAGTAAAGGGAGAGTCATTGCTAATGCATTTGAGCATTGATTTCATTTTAATAACAAGTCAAAGGAGCTGTCTGGCCTTGGGGCTGCCAATCCTAATGTTCCTAACGTGTTCCCCATTTTAAAAAAAAAGCTGCCCGTGGACTTGCCCCTGCCCTATTCAGTGCTGCTTCTGGTCCCTGCAGGCCAAGAAATGACTTGGTTTTTATGACCGCTGCAGGCAATCAAAGGCCTCAGCGGCCACATCTTCTTGAATGATACGTCACTCTGCCATGGTTTGAGAGGAACATTAAAGAGGTATTCCCGTGTCAGACAATGGGGGCATATAGTTAGTATATGCCCCCATTGTCTGATTGGTTCGGGTTCCACCTCTGGGACCCCTGCCCCCATGTCGTAAACTAAGCCGGCAAACCGCGAGTGTTTGGCTGCCCTCCATTCGTTACTAGGCCATAAAGATGGTTGCATGATAGTATGATTCTTTTTGTGGATAGCCTGATTTTCCCATTGTGTTATGGATTCTGCGACTTACTCCTGCTTATTGTTCAGTACATGCGTGTGCCATATCTGTAGATTTTCTCCACATGAAACCTTCTCGGAAGTGTCACTTGAAAATACTCTCTTTAATTCATAGCGTAAACCCCTATAGTTCTCTCACCATCATATATCGTAAACTGTATTGACAAGGCCAGTGGCACACAGCATCTTTTTACCAGCCCCACCAAGCGTCTGAGCTTCCAGAAAAATCTATAGGCACTTAAAGCCGAGATCAATAGAATTTTACATCAGTTTGGAGAAATGCAGTAAGAAACGGGTGCAGTGTGAAGCGACTCATCCTTTGTCTTATCAGTGTGAACAGGCGACTTTTACCAGGGTTCAATCACCATGGGTATTCAGTATCCCTTCTGACAGATGGTTTAAGCCATTATTTAGTGTTACAGTTTACTGTAGGTTATTCTGTCAGCGCAGGGATTATTATGGCTGTCAGACGGGATGCCAGAATGTTGACCTGTTATTATAATCATGGCCTGATTCAGAGCTTCTCGCACTCCGTGCGGTGTGTGAATTAGGGAGAGTTAAGCACATAGCTGCCGCCTTAAATTAATTCTAACTGAGCTGTCCCCGTCACTCTCTCTCTTAAACCACTCACTCTTGTGGCTGCTCCCCCCAGCATTGCTACGTAACGTCAGAAAGCTTTGCTGGGAATGTCAGTATTAAAGTCATTCTTAACTGGTGTTTTCACTAATGATTGCTGCTGCTTAATCTTAGGTTTTACAGTCATATTGTAGAATGATGTAATACGTGTTGCCCATTGCGAGGACTATTTTCTTTTCGAGCTAACTTACATTGTGATATACAGTGGTCCCTCAAGTTACAATATTAATTGGTTCCAGGATGACCATTGTATGGGAAGCCATTGTAACTTGAGCCCTTAACTCTATGACAAACTAGTTGTTGCTTCCAAAGACTCAAAATCTCATCCTAAAATGAAGATTTAAGAAAAGTAAGCAGATAAGGGTACTTTCACAGTAGCGGCAGGGGAGTCCGTCAGGCTGTTCCGGCGGGTGAACAGCCTGTCGGATGCATCATGCCGCTAGTTCACGTGTGCCCCCGGACTGCCGCTCTATCCGCATTGACTATAATGGGGGCGGGGGCGGAGTTCCGGCGGAAGCAAGTAGCGCATGGCGAGAGGCAGCCGGACTAAAAGCTCTGCATGTCGTACTTTTAGTCCGGCTGCCTCTCGCCGTGCGCTGCCGTACTGCCACCTTTACTGCCATTATAGTCAATGGGGCCGGAGCGACAGTCCGGGGGCACACGTGAACTAGCGGCAGGACGGATCCGACAGGCTGTTCACCCGCCGGAACAGCCTGACGGACTCCCCTGCCGCTAATGTGAAAGTACCCAGTCAGGAATAGCTGCTGGAAGTCCCTTTCTTCGATGAGGACATGAACTTCTTCAGGATCCTTTATAGCCCACAGTGTACCAGAAAAATAAAATGGATATGCCCACACATGACATCCAATGGAGGAGCTCATCCTGGCATAGAACGAGGGCAGTACAGGACATGTTTTACACACTGTACTATACAGAGGAGCTACTAGACAGCCAATACAGGTTTTACTAGAGAAATGCCTATGTTGGTTGGTTGAGTCTGAGGCATTGTATCTTGAGACTAGTTTTAACTTGCGATAGCCCATGAGAGACCATTTGAAGTAGAAAATATTTTATCCTGATGCCATTATATCTTGAGGAACCTACTATTATTGAATTTCATCTTTGTTTCTATAAAAACAAGACCTAACTAATACTTATCATAGGCTCTTCCGTGTCCAGACAACAGTATTAGGCTACATTCACACGACCGTGAATGTGTCCGCGTCCGTTCCGCAATTCTGTGGAACGGGTGCGGACCCATTTACTGTCTATGGGGCCGGACGAGGTGCGGAGAGCACACTAGGTGCTCTCCGCTTCCGCATTTGCGGAGCGCGGCCCCGAACTTCCGGTCCGCGGCTCCGCAAAAGATAGAACATGTCCTATTCTTGTCCGCAGCCTGCGGACAAGAATAGGCATTTCTATGGGGGGTGCGGCTGGGTGTATTGCGGATCCGCAATTTGCGGATCCGTAATACACTACGGTCGG
>JAKVIS010003814.1:0-15712 GCA_033119425.1 Bufotes viridis | reverse complement strand
CCAGTGGTCAGACCTCCAGCGATCACACATGGATCAGTGATAAATGTATGATTGCTGGGGTTCTGACCGCTGTCTGTATACTGCTCCACTCACTTCTATGGGTCTGATGTGGACAGCGCCTCCCAGTGGTCAGACCTCCAGCGATCACACAGGATCAGTGATAAATGTATGATTGCTGGGGTCTGACCGCTGTCTGTATACTGCTCCACTCACTTCTATGGGTCTGATGTGGACAGCGCCCCAGTGGTCAGACCTCCAGCGATCACACAGGATCACTCAGTTGGCCGCTGCCTATCTGCGCCATCGTCCACCCACTCGCAGGTCTGACCGGGGGCGCCCTCTGCACTCACGTTCCTCGGCCATGGCTGCTGTGGCAAGGTGAGGGGTAGGAGCAGTTCCAGCTCCATCAGCAGCAACTTGATTCTAGAGTCGCTGATGGGTAGCTTTCTTTACCCGCATAGTGAAGAAAGTACTCACCAGCAGCAGGTAGACCTGGAGCAGGACCTGAACCAGCAGGTGGCGGCATACTTGGACAGCCCCCTGCTGTAACAGAAGCCCTCTGTTTGTCTGCTTAGAAATTTCGTTAGGTTCGATAGGTTCACCTCCAGACTCAGTCATTGTGCCACTCTGTGGCCTACTTAAGCTACTGCCACTTTCACACTCTGTTATTGTGCTACTCTGTGGCCTCCTGTTTCTGCTGCCACCTCAATACTCTGTCATTGGGCCACTCTGTGGCCTACTTATGCTGCTTCCACCTCCACACTTGGTTATTGTGTCACTCTGTGGCCTCCTCCTGATGCTGCTGCAGCCACCTCCACACTGTCATTGTACCACTCTGTGGTCTCCTCCTGATTCTGCCACCACCTCCAGACTCTGTCATTGTACCACTCTGTGGCCTCCTCCTGATGCTGCTGCCGCCACCTCCAGTGTAGCAGCTGTAAGGCCTGTATGGTCCCATCAGAATTGGCTTATGATTTGGTAGCCAAAAGCAGGAGTGGGTACAAAACACAGAAGACATGTAAGTATTCCATTCACGTGTCATCTCTGTTTTTGATCCACTCCGGTTATTTTTTGGCTTTAGTAGTAACACTGATAGATTACTGACCAAATGCTGACCGAGTGAAGGTGGATGCTCCACAGACAGGATCCGTTATTTGTGGGTTATTGTTCTGTCCGATCAGAGGAAGGGCAAAATAATCAGTGACGTCAACACAAACTTACTGCTGACCCCCTCTCCAATCTGTCAGGGGCTCTACTTGTATAAGGGTTTAATAGAACAGGTTCTGTAGACATCTATGTGGAATCAGCTGACGACGGTGTAAAAGGAGTGCGCTTCTTCTTGACGCTAACATCTACCTGTAAGTGTAATGACCCGGAGTGCCATTACCACCTCCTTTTGTACCCCCACTATCTGTAATGTGTGATCCTGTGTCCTCTCAGATATATTTATTACCATTTCCTGCAAAGTGTATATCCATTTCCTTATAAACTACTGTTTTACATGTAATGTGCCTGGTCTACCAGCCGGTGGCAGCAGCAAACCTGAGCAGAGATAGTTTCTCTGGAGAGGAACCTTCTAGTTCCTTTCCAGTCCTCTCTAGAGAGGGAGGAGTTTAGTTAGTTGAGTCAGTCTAGCCTACCCTCCTTGGGGAAATGTTGTGTGTTGGCTAGCAGAGCACTGGCTGCTCTGCTAGGCCCCAGAGGCCCTGCCTCTGAAGTCCTTTATGGTTGCTTGTCCACTCCTGGGCTTGCATTGCCTCCCAAGCTAAAAGAGCTTGATGCTAGGACAAAAAGGTTCCTAGGATTAAAGTAAGAGACAGACTACAGACAGCTATGTTCCAGCAGAAGAGGAAGAGTTTCCTATTTATCCAGCCAAGCATAGCAGAGCTAAGAGAGCTACAGCATAGCAGAGCTGAGATTGTTGCAGAGAAGTGTTTGCCTGCCAGATTAAGCCAATACCTTCTGATGACCAAGATGAAGTTTGGAAACTGTTTGGATTGCCGTTTATGCCAAGTAAAGCTGTGTTCAACGATACTACAAAGTCTGGACTCCATTTATTCTACCTACTCATCATCCAAGTTCAACTACCCTTTTTGCACTGCTTCAGACCACATCATGTCTGGGATCCAACCGTATCCAGGTAGGAGCCCCGTGACACGTGTATATAACATCTACAGAGACTGTAGGCCACCCTGCACCACTCTGGCAATCCTACCCCTGGGTACCAACATTACCATCTACAAAGCGGACTCCTATCCCTCGCTGCTTTGCAGCAGCTGTCGTCACGATTACTTGCTCCATAAGAGGGACATATTTCGTAGATACCTCCTAAGGGGCAAGGGATACCCCAGGTGTGCGTAGTGGGCTTGTTGCCTAAGGCTAAGTTGATACTTGAGTTATTTGGTCAGTTTTGGCCCCGTGACCGCCCAAAGAAGTGAAGTGTGCAGTGATTCTAGGAGTGACGCCTGTCATCTGCATGTCATACGGACTCACAGTATTTTTTCACTACCACAGTAGACTCCCTATGCATGTTACTGCAAGGCACAGTGTTATACACCACTATAAAGGCTCTCTGCAGCCCGGAAATAGAAATTTTTTCACGCAATTTGCCGCAAATAAATTCGGACGAAGCAAATTTTTCCCAAAAATATGGCGAAGCGGCCGAATCGAATTTTTGAAAAATTCACTCATCTCTAGTCCGGACATAAGTGTGGGTGATTCTATGTGGCTGTCCACAAGAAATATTAAGTTGAAGGTTCCTTCTTGGAAGTTGGGTCCAAGGTTTATTGGTCCATATAAGATGAAATGAAATGATATGTTGAACCTTTGGAGTCGTCTTCCCTGCCACCCGCTCCTGTCATGGTGGACATCAATTTGAAATTCCAGATCGCCAAGATAATTGACTCTCGAGTTCTCCGTAGATCTCATCGGTATCTTGTTCACTGGAAGGGTTTTGGACCAGAGGAGAGGATGTGGGTACCGGCGTCTGACGTGAATGCCAGTCGTTTGGTGAAAGCTTTTCACAGGTCTCACCCGGATAAGGTCGGTCCTGGGTGCCCGGAGGTCACGTGTAGAAGGGGGTTAATGTCACGGACGTTCCCGCGACAGGTGGAAGAAGATCAGTGAGACTGGCAACACGTGCTTTGATCTGACATGTTTTCCGTTTGAATCAAATGACGTCTGTGTTGTTTCTGGTGCTTGTCGCCTTCTTTCCCCGGGTGCGGCTATTAGGGTCATTTAACCCTCTCTATTTAGTGTTGTTTCTCCCGCTATGCTGTGCGGTTTATAGCTTCAGTTAGAGTTGTGAATAGCTGGTGTGTGGATCTCAGCTGAGTTCCTGGTGCTGCCATAGCCACTTGAAGTTAAGTATTTTCTTTCCCTTTTGTATTTTGTTTCGTGTTTTGTATTTCTCTGTCATTTGTATTAAGGCCTGGGGGAGACTCCTGCTCGTCCTTCCTTTTGGAGTAACAGGTTGTCTAAGTCCTGACATTAGTACCAGGGTCCTATAGGGTGAGTTAGGACATTAGGTTCCTGTGCATGAACTCACCTACCTCTGTGGTCTGTTCATACTGGTAGTTAGTCAGGACTTTGATTAGGGTTTTATTAGGAGGTGTCCCTCTCCTTTCCCTAGTTTCCGGGCCTTATTTCCTCACCCCTTTCCCTCCCATGTTCGGTGTGATGTTTCCTTCCCACGTCCAAACATTACAGTAAATTAATCAGACCTCAGAAACAGACCCTAAAAACGAACCCTCTAAATCATTTACATCTCAGACCCTTTAAATTAATTAGACATCATACCATACCCTCTAAAATAATTAGACATCAAACCATACCCTCTAAAATAATTACCTCAGACCAGACTCTCTAAATTAATTAGACATCAGAACAGACCCTCTAAATCAATCAGACCTCAGACCAGACCCTCTAAATTAATTAGACCTCAGAACGGACCCTCTAAATTAATTAGACCTCACACTAGACCCTCTCAATTAAGTAAACCTCACATTGGACCCTCTAAATTAATAAGAACCCAGATCAAGACCTTTAAATAATCAAAACCCAGATTGGACATTCTAAATTAATCAGACCGTCTAAATTTATTAGACCTCAGACTGGACCCTATAAATTAGAGACCAGACCCCCTAAATTAATCATACCCCAGATCAGACCCCCTAAAGTAACAGAGACCCCAGATCAGACCCCTTAATTAATCAGATCTCACATTGGGCCCCCTTAGAAATAGAGAAGACAACATACTAAAAGCTTCTGTGGGTCCAGGTCTTCTGTGGGTCCAGGTCTTCTGTTGGTCCAGGTCTTCTGTGGGTCCAGGTCTTCTGTGGGTCCAGGTCTTCTGTTGGTCCAGGTCTTCTGTGGGTCCAGGTCTTCTGTGGGTCCCGGTCTCCTGTTGGTCCAGGTCTTCTGTGGGTCCAGGTCTTCTGTGGGTCCAGGTCTTCTGTGGGTCCAGGTCTTCATGGGAGTGCTGAGGTAGCAGTGACACCCTGTGAGGGGCCGTGGCAGCTCTAGTTTTTGCCCCCTTTGTGTATTTTCTAGTTTTCCGTGATCACAATATCAGTGACTGATTCTTTGTATCAGAGCTCTGGGCGGGGGTCTGACTTCAGGCGACCATGGGGATTAGCTGTATGAAGGGCCCTCGGTGCTCGCACGCAGTGTCGGACTGGGGTACTTAGGGCCCACCAGTGTACCTGATTCGGGGGCCAACCTTAGGGCTCCTGGACACAAACTTATTTTTTTCCATGTCTGTACCGTTCCCTTCTCTTCAATGGGGCTGCAAGTAGAAATGACTGTGCGCATTCCGTGTCTGTATGTCCACATGGCCGTTCTGCAACATGTCCTATTATTGTCGGCTTTACAGACCAGGACAGGACGGTTCTATTAGAGGCCGCTCTGTTCCGCATAATGGGGATGCACACACCCGGTATCCATGTTTTGCGGATCCGCAATTTGCAGACTGCTGAACATCCAGCGGTCGTGTTCATGAGCCCTTACAGTGATAACAGAAATATATAAGAAGTGTGATGGCCGACCCTCACAGCAACATGCACAGACATACATGTGGCAGAATTTACACAAATGTGGACATCCTGCACTGAGGTCACATGCAGCGCTCACCAATCACTCACTGGACACACGTGGCACACAGGACACATAAACCATATATAGCGCACACCAATCACACATAGGAAACACGCAATGCACTCACCAATACATGTATGCCTAACCCTACTAAGTGTAGCATATAAAGGGGTTAAAGGGGTCCTCTCACTTCAGCAATTGGCATTTATCATGTAGAGAAAGATGATACCAGGCACTTACTAATGTATTGGGATTCTCCATATTGCCTCCTTTCCATCCCATTATACACAGCGCGTATCCGTGGTTATTACCGCCGTGTAATCCAGCAGCGGTGGCCGTGCTTGTACACTATAGGCAGGGCTGGGACAAGGTCCACCACCAACAGAGGCTGAGCTGCCAAATGCGCCCCCCCCCCCCCCTCCAACTTGTGGAGTCTTTACTGAGAGTCCTTTAGGTACCTTTAGGTATACGGTATATTGTGTGGCACAGTGTAGGCGGTATGTGCCTAACAGTTACATAAACATATTTCACACGAACATTTACAATGACTTGGCTTGGCCCTTGGGTGCCTCGGACACCTCTTGACACTTTGGCCGGGAGGGCTCGGTGGAGATTATGATGTGTTTTATCCTAATGAGAAAGATGGCATAATAAGGGTTTATTACCCCCTTGTAATGCCCCCAGCTGAGCTAATGTCCCCATAGTACCCCCATAATTTGCCACTCCAGTATAACATACACTTATATAGTGCCCCCAGGTAAATGCCGCCATAGTGCTCCTCTATCCCTCCTCCTAGTGCAACCATAACATACCAGTATTAATGCCCCATATATAGCGCCCCAATAGATATCCTCAGGGTCCCTCATAATTTGAAAGCATAAAATACCATTTCTTAGTGCCCCCATAGTCTACCCCCTTCCCCAAAGTACCCAACATTATGTGTCCCAGTATAAAATGCCCCTGTACAGAGCCCTCTATGTAACATGGCCTCAGTGGATACCCCTATAGTGCCCACCAATATGCCAGCAACAAGTGCCCCCCATAGTGACACCTAATGTGCAAGTTTAAAGTGCCCCCCAATAATGTTTCAGTAATAAGTGCTCCCCAATAATGTGCCAGTAAAACGTGCCTCCATAGATGTCCCTCTATCACGTGCCAGTAAGAAGTGCCCCCATAGTACAACCTAATAATGTGCCAATAAAAAGTGCCTCCAATGATGCCCCCCGGCCTCAATGTCACTTTTCTCCCCCTCCATGTCACGTCATCACCCCTTCCTTTTAACATCACCCCCTTTGTGTCATATCCACCCACCCCTCACCATGGCAGCAATCCCCCCAAAGGACATGTGGGCGCTGCCAAATCACTGTAGACTGCACTTCTGTGTTGTATGTCACTTTGCATTACACTACCTGTTGTATCCCTGTTCATAGGCAGGTCCAGTGTAATTTATACATCCCGCCACTAGAGGGGGATAGCACTTAGCCTATATACAGTTGTGTTCACAATGATCCAACCCCCAATGCTGTGAAGGGTTTTAGGGAATTTCGTGCACATTTATAATTGTGTTCAGAATGAAATCTTACAAGGACTTTTTAAAGAACCAAATGCAACTAAAATGACATCAATTGTTTTTGTAATACAGTATTAAATGTTTTTTTGTGATTTCTTCATTGACACAATTATTCAACCCCTTAAAGACGACGGCTCTTAAGAACAGAGGTTCATTCAAGTGTTTTTCGATCAGGTATTGGAAACCCCTCTGGATGTCAAGGAGCAGCAATCAAGCAGAATAAGCCCCAATGAGGCCGATGTAAAATGACTGTGATACTCGGCTCCTTCTAGACATTTACTGGTGTGTTTACAGACATGGTGAAGTCAGGAGAATGGTCCAGGAAGACAAGAGAAGAGGGGATTTCTCTTCACGGGAAGGGCAATGGCTATAAGAAGATTGCAGAGATGTTACACATACCAAGAGACACCATAGGAAGCATCATTCACAAATTCAAGGCAAAGGGCACTGTTGAAACGCTACCTGGTCGTGTCAGAAAGAAGATGCTGACTGCGACTGCTGTGCGCTACCTGAAGCGCAAAGTGGAGAAAAGTCCCCGTGTGACTGCTGAGGAACTGAGAAAAGATTTGTCAGATGCGGGTACTGAAGTTTCCGCTCAGACAATAAGGCGCACACTGCGTAATGAAGGCCTCCATGCCAGAACTCCCAGGCGCACCCCTTGTGTCTCCAAAGAATAAGAAGAGTCGACTGCAGTATGCCAAAAGTCATGTGGACAAACCACAAAAGTCTTGGGATAGTGTTCTGTGGACTGATGAAACAAAATTAGAACTGTTTGGGCCCATGGATCAACGCTATGTTTGGAGGAGGAAGAACAAGGCCTATGAAGAAAAGAACACCTTGCCTACTGTGAAGCATGGCGGGGGGTCAATCATGCTTTGGGGCTGTTCTGCTTCTACAGGTAGAGGGAAGCTTCAGCGTGTGCAAGGTGCCATGAATTCTCTTCAGCACCAGGAGATATTGGATGAAAATGTGATGCAGTCCGTCACAAACCTGAGGCTTGGGAGACGTTGGACCTTTCACCAGGACAATGATCCCAAGCATACCTCCAAGTCCACTAGAGCATGGCTGCAGAGTAAAGGCTGGAGCATTGTGAAGTGGCCATCGCAGTCACCAGACTTACATCCGATTGAGAACCTCTGGTGGGACTTACAGAAAGCAGCTGCAGCGCGCGGCCTAAGAATGGGACTGAACTGGAGGCTTTTACCATGAAGAATGGGCGAAGATACCCGTAGATCGCTGCAAGACACTTGTGTCAGGCTATGCTTCACGTGTAAAAGCCGTTATACCTGGAGAAGGAGGTTGTACTAAGTACTAAGAGTGAATGTCACTTGGGGGTGAATAAAACTGATAATGATGTGAGCACAGAAAAGACATTTGTGGTGATTTCATTATAAATGTTATGTTATATTTGTCTGACTTAGGGTCCTTTCACACTTGCGTTCTGAGGATCCGGCAGGCACTTCCGTCCTGCCGGATCCGTCAGAACGCAAGTCACCTGAAGCATTAGAAGACTGATCAGGATCCTGATCAGTCTTCGAATTGCTTTCAGGTTACTATGGCAGCCAGGACGCTACTAGCGTCCTGGTTGCCATAGTAGAGCGGAGCGGGAGCGGCATACATTCACGTGCGGCCCCGGGCGCTCTGAATGACGCCAGAGCGCTCATGCGCATGGATCACGTGATCCATGCAATCACGTGATCCATGCACTGGGGCGCCCTGACGCCATCCTGGAGCGCCCGGGAGCCGCACGGAATGTAAGTATGCCGCTCCCCGCTGCCTGCTACATTTTACCATGGTAACCAGGACTTTAGCGTCCTGGCTGCCATGGTAACCAGTCAGAAAAGCTAAATGTCGGATCCGGCAATGCGCCGAAACGACGTTTAGCTTAAGGTCGGATCCGGATTAATGCCTTTCAATGGGCATTAATTCCGGATCCGGCCTTGCGGCAAGTGTTCCGGATTTTTGGACGGAACAAAAAGCGCAGCATGCTGCGGTATTTGCTGCGTCCAAAAAACGTTCCGGTCCTGAACTGAAGTCATCCTGATGCATCCTGAACGGATTTCTCTCCATTCAGAATGCATGGGGATGATCCTGATCAGGATTTTTCCGGCATAGAGACCCGACGACGGATCTCTATGCCGGAAAAGAAGAACGCAGATGTGAAAGGGGCCTTACAAGGGCCTCTGTGATTTCATTGTAAACAAGACGACGGAAATGATCAAAATCAATGTCAAACTGGAGAAAACACTCAATGTCAGTGGGGGTGGAATCATTTTGAACACAACTTAGTCAGGCCTAGTGTGAAAAGTTAGTTCAGTGGGTTCTGAATTGAGTGAGAGATCAGAGTGAAGACTTCACACCACAGAGTAGTGAGTGGAGCCGAATTAAACTATGTGGTAGTGCCGAGGTATGAGGCGCAGGAGAGCGTTTTCCTCCTGTTACCGGACGGTATCCTTACATCCTGACCAGAGGAGAGCGTTTTCCTCCTGTTACCAGACTGTATCCTTACATCCTGACCAGAGGAGAGCGTTTTCCTCCTGTTACCAGACTGTATCCTTACATCCTGACCAGAGGAGAGCGTTTTCCTCCTGTTACCAGACTGTATCCTTACATCCTGACCAGAGGAGAGCGTTTTCCTCCTGTTACCGGACTGTGTCCTTACATCCTGACCAGAGAAGAGCGTTTTCCTCCTGTTTGCGGACTGTGTCCTTACATCCTGACCAGAGGAGAGCGTTTCCCTCCTGTTACCGGACTGTATCCTTACATCCTGACCAGAGGAGAGCGTTTTCCTCCTGTTACCGGACTGTATCCTTACATTCTGACCAGAGGAGAGCGTTTTCCTCCTGTTACCGGACTGTATCCTTACATCCTGACCAGAGGAGAGCGTTTTCCTCCTGTTACCGGACAGTATCCTTACATCCTGACCAGAGCAGAGCGTTTTCCTCCTGTTACCGGACTGTATCCTTACATCCTGACCAGAGGAGAGCGTTTTCCTCCTGTTACCGGACTGTATCCTTACATCCTGACCAGAGGAGAGCGTTTTCCTCCTGTTACCGGACTGTATCCTTACATCCTGACCAGAGGAGAGCGTTTTCCTCCTGTTACCGGACTGTATCCTTACATCCTGACCAGAGGAGAGCGTTTTCCTCCTGTTACCGGACTGTATCCTTACATCCTGACCAGAGGAGAGCGTTTTCATCCTGTTACCGGACTGTATCCTTACATCCTGACCAGAGGAGAGCGTTTTCCTCCTGTTACCGGACTGTATCCTTACATCCTGACCAGAGGAGAGCGTTTTCCTCCTGTTACCGGACTGTATCCTTACATCCTGACCAGAGGAGAGCGTTTTCCTCCTGTTACCGGACTGTATCCTTACATCCTGACCAGAGGAGAGCGTTTTCCTCCTGTTACCGGACTGTATCCTTACATCCTGACCAGAGGAGAGCGTTTTCATCCTGTTACCGGACTGTATCCTTACATCCTGACCAGAGGAGAGCGTTTTCCTCCTGTTACCGGACTGTATCCTTACATCCTGACCAGAGGAGAGCGTTTTCCTCCTGTTACCGGACTGTATCCTTACATCCTGACCAGAGGAGAGCGTTTTCCTCCTGTTACCGGACTGTATCCTTACATCCTGACCAGAGGAGAGCGTTTTCCTCCTGTTACCGGACTGTATCCTTACATCCTGACCAGAGGAGAGCGTTTTCCTCCTGTTACCGGACTGTATCCTTACATCCTGACCAGAGGAGAGCGTTTTCCTCCTGTTACCGGACTGTATCCTTACATCCTGACCAGAGGAGAGCGTTTTCCTCCTGTTACCGGACTGTATCCTTACATCCTGACCAGAGGAGAGCGTTTTCCTCCTGTTACCGGACTGTATCCTTACATCCTGACCAGAGGAGAGCGTTTTCCTCCTGTTACCGGACTGTATCCTTACATCCTGACCAGAGGAGAGCGTTTTCCTCCTGTTACCGGACTGTATCCTTACATCCTGACCAGAGGAGAGCGTTTTCCTCCTGTTACCGGACTGTATCCTTACATCCTGACCAGAGGAGAGCGTTTTCCTCCTGTTACCGGACTGTATCCTTACATCCTGACCAGAGGAGAGCGTTTTCCTCCTGTTACCGGACTGTATCCTTACATCCTGACCAGAGGAGAGCGTTTTCCTCCTGTTACCGGACTGTATCCTTACATCCTGACCAGAGGAGAGCGTTTTCCTCCTGTTACCGGACTGTATCCTTACATCCTGACCAGAGGAGAGCGTTTTCCTCCTGTTACCGGACTGTATCCTTACATCCTGACCAGAGGAGAGCGTTTTCCTCCTGTTACCGGACTGTATCCTTACATCCTGACCAGAGGAGAGCGTTTTCCTCCTGTTACCGGACTGTATCCTTACATCCTGACCAGAGGAGAGCGTTTTCCTCCTGTTACCGGACTGTATCCTTACATCCTGACCAGAGGAGAGCGTTTTCCTCCTGTTACCGGACTGTATCCTTACATCCTGACCAGAGGAGAGCGTTTTCCTCCTGTTACCGGACTGTATCCTTACATCCTGACCAGAGGAGAGCGTTTTCCTCCTGTTACCGGACTGTATCCTTACATCCTGACCAGAGGAGAGCGTTTTCCTCCTGTTACCGGACTGTATCCTTACATCCTGACCAGAGGAGAGCGTTTTCCTCCTGTTACCGGACTGTATCCTTACATCCTGACCAGAGGAGAGCGTTTTCCTCCTGTTACCGGACTGTATCCTTACATCCTGACCAGAGGAGAGCGTTTTCCTCCTGTTACCGGACTGTATCCTTACATCCTGACCAGAGGAGAGCGTTTTCCTCCTGTTACCGGACTGTATCCTTACATCCTGACCAGAGGAGAGCGTTTTCCTCCTGTTACCGGACTGTATCCTTACATCCTGACCAGAGGAGAGCGTTTTCCTCCTGTTACCGGACTGTATCCTTACATCCTGACCAGAGGAGAGCGTTTTCCTCCTGTTACCGGACTGTATCCTTACATCCTGACCAGAGGAGAGCGTTTTCCTCCTGTTACCGGACTGTATCCTTACATCCTGACCAGAGGAGAGCGTTTTCCTCCTGTTACCGGACTGTATCCTTACATCCTGACCAGAGGAGAGCGTTTTCCTCCTGTTACCGGACTGTATCCTTACATCCTGACCAGAGGAGAGCGTTTTCCTCCTGTTACCGGACTGTATCCTTACATCCTGACCAGAGGAGAGCGTTTTCCTCCTGTTACCGGACTGTATCCTTACATCCTGACCAGAGGAGAGCGTTTTCCTCCTGTTACCGGACTGTATCCTTACATCCTGACCAGAGGAGAGCGTTTTCCTCCTGTTACCGGACTGTATCCTTACATCCTGACCAGAGGAGAGCGTTTTCCTCCTGTTACCGGACTGTATCCTTACATCCTGACCAGAGGAGAGCGTTTTCCTCCTGTTACCGGACTGTATCCTTACATCCTGACCAGAGGAGAGCGTTTTCCTCCTGTTACCGGACTGTATCCTTACATCCTGACCAGAGGAGAGCGTTTTCCTCCTGTTACCGGACTGTATCCTTACATCCTGACCAGAGGAGAGCGTTTTCCTCCTGTTACCGGACTGTATCCTTACATCCTGACCAGAGGAGAGCGTTTTCCTCCTGTTACCGGACTGTATCCTTACATCCTGACCAGAGGAGAGCGTTTTCCTCCTGTTACCGGACTGTATCCTTACATCCTGACCAGAGGAGAGCGTTTTCCTCCTGTTACCGGACTGTATCCTTACATCCTGACCAGAGGAGAGCGTTTTCCTCCTGTTACCGGACTGTATCCTTACATCCTGACCAGAGGAGAGCGTTTTCCTCCTGTTACCGGACTGTATCCTTACATCCTGACCAGAGGAGAGCGTTTTCCTCCTGTTACCGGACTGTATCCTTACATCCTGACCAGAGGAGAGCGTTTTCATCCTGTTACCGGACTGTATCCTTACATCCTGACCAGAGGAGAGCGTTTTCCTCCTGTTACCGGACTGTATCCTTACATCCTGACCAGAGGAGAGCGTTTTCCTCCTGTTACCGGACTGTATCCTTACATCCTGACCAGAGGAGAGCGTTTTCCTCCTGTTACCGGACTGTATCCTTACATCCTGACCAGAGGAGAGCGTTTTCCTCCTGTTACCGGACTGTATCCTTACATCCTGACCAGAGGAGAGCGTTTTCCTCCTGTTACCGGACTGTATCCTTACATCCTGACCAGAGGAGAGCGTTTTCCTCCTGTTACCGGACTGTATCCTTACATCCTGACCAGAGGAGAGCGTTTTCCTCCTGTTACCGGACTGTATCCTTACATCCTGACCAGAGGAGAGCGTTTTCCTCCTGTTACCGGACTGTATCCTTACATCCTGACCAGAGGAGAGCGTTTTCCTCCTGTTACCGGACTGTATCCTTACATCCTGACCAGAGGAGAGCGTTTTCCTCCTGTTACCGGACTGTATCCTTACATCCTGACCAGAGGAGAGCGTTTTCCTCCTGTTACCGGACTGTATCCTTACATCCTGACCAGAGGAGAGCGTTTTCCTCCTGTTACCGGACTGTATCCTTACATCCTGACCAGAGGAGAGCGTTTTCCTCCTGTTACCGGACTGTATCCTTACATCCTGACCAGAGGAGAGCGTTTTCCTCCTGTTACCGGACTGTATCCTTACATCCTGACCAGAGGAGAGCGTTTTCCTCCTGTTACCGGACTGTATCCTTACATCCTGACCAGAGGAGAGCGTTTTCCTCCTGTTACCGGACTGTATCCTTACATCCTGACCAGAGGAGAGCGTTTTCCTCCTGTTACCGGACTGTATCCTTACATCCTGACCAGAGGAGAGCGTTTTCCTCCTGTTACCGGACTGTATCCTTACATCCTGACCAGAGGAGAGCGTTTTCCTCCTGTTACCGGACTGTATCCTTACATCCTGACCAGAGGAGAGCGTTTTCCTCCTGTTACCGGACTGTATCCTTACATCCTGACCAGAGGAGAGCGTTTTCCTCCTGTTACCGGACTGTATCCTTACATCCTGACCAGAGGAGAGCGTTTTCCTCCTGTTACCGGACTGTATCCTTACATCCTGACCAGAGGAGAGCGTTTTCCTCCTGTTACCGGACTGTATCCTTACATCCTGACCAGAGGAGAGCGTTTTCCTCCTGTTACCGGACTGTATCCTTACATCCTGACCAGAGGAGAGCGTTTTCCTCCTGTTACCGGACTGTATCCTTACATCCTGACCAGAGGAGAGCGTTTTCCTCCTGTTACCGGACTGTATCCTTACATCCTGACCAGAGGAGAGCGTTTTCCTCCTGTTACCGGACTGTATCCTTACATCCTGACCAGAGGAGAGCGTTTTCCTCCTGTTACCGGACTGTATCCTTACATCCTGACCAGAGGAGAGCGTTTTCCTCCTGTTACCGGACTGTATCCTTACATCCTGACCAGAGGAGAGCGTTTTCCTCCTGTTACCGGACTGTATCCTTACATCCTGACCAGAGGAGAGCGTTTTCCTCCTGTTACCGGACTGTATCCTTACATCCTGACCAGAGGAGAGCGTTTTCCTCCTGTTACCGGACTGTATCCTTACATCCTGACCAGAGGAGAGCGTTTTCCTCCTGTTACCGGACTGTATCCTTACATCCTGACCAGAGGAGAGCGTTTTCCTCCTGTTACCGGACTGTATCCTTACATCCTGACCAGAGGAGAGCGTTTTCCTCCTGTTACCGGACTGTATCCTTACATCCTGACCAGAGGAGAGCGTTTTCCTCCTGTTACCGGACTGTATCCTTACATCCTGACCAGAGGAGAGCGTTTTCATCCTGTTACCGGACTGTATCCTTACATCCTGACCAGAGGAGAGCGTTTTCCTCCAGTTACCGGACTGTAACCTTACATCCTGACCAGATGAGAGCGTTTTCCTCCTGTTACTGGACTGTATCCTTACATCCTGACCAGAGGAGAGCGTTTTCCTCCTGTTACTGGACTGTATCCACTGGCGTACCGCCCATAGAGGCAGACCACGCCGTTGCTATGGGGCCCGCGGCACTGGAGGGCCCGGAGCACAGAGAAGGCCCCGCCCACACCATTTGGCCCCACCCATTAACTATTTTATGTCAAACATGAATTAATATGCGGCAGAGGCTGGCCCCGGCCCGGCGCTTTTTTTTTCTGCACGCTCTAGCCCCCTCCCCTCCTTCCCGCGCTGCCAACTCAGTGTGCAGTCTTAGTGTAGGTGGCGGGAGAATCGCGTCGCCAGTGCGCCACAGTCTGACTCTGAGAGACTCACCCAGACCCAGTCCCAGAACAGCCGCAGGCCTGCAGGACGCATTGAGCACTCTAGAGTTAGCAGGAGGACCGCTGCGCTGGGGAGCTGCTGAAGCGCCTTGAAGGACTCGCTGCCTGAGACTGAAAGAGATTGGTATGTCAGACTGTCACACAGTCAGTCACACTTGAATGATGTGAAAGTTGCCCAGCAAGAGAGAGGATCCATAGGGAGGGGAGGGGGACAGGGACACACTTCACTCCTGTCCTCTATAAGCCCCAAAATGCCCCCCAAAATGCCCAAGAGGGGTGGGGCAGGTTGACCTCAAAGTGTGACACAGGAAAGTGTGCCTGTATGAGACTCCCCTCCCCCCAGGTCCACTATGATGAGCCTCCCTAACTGGGCCCAATGCCTCCCAAAATGGCTGGGGGGGGGGAAGGAGGAAAGCACACTGGTCTCTATGAGCCCCCCCCCCCTTCCTGAGACCTCTATGAGCCCCCCAATGCCCCCCAAAATGCGCAGCAAGGCGTTAGAAGGGTTAACCCCTAATGTCCCCCCAAAATGTACGAATACGTACGAATGTGGGGGGTGGCAGGTCCCCCTTTCTGAGACCTCTATGAGCCCCCCAATGCCCCAAATGCCCAGTAAGGCGTTAGAAGGGTTAACCCCTAATGTCCCCCCAAAATGTACGAATACGTACGAATGTGGGGGGTGGCAGGGGAGGAGCCAGGACAGGAGGTGGGATAGGCCACGGGTGGTTAGTG
>JAKVIS010003813.1:0-15839 GCA_033119425.1 Bufotes viridis | reverse complement strand
ACACTGATACTAAAGGTATAATGAATATTCAGATACAGTCTAAGAGTGGGATAATGACACTGACACTTGGGTACAGGATAATGACGCTGACACTCTGGGGGTACAGATAATGACACTGACACTCGGGCACAGGATAATGACACTGACATCTCAGGGGTACAGGATAATGGACATTGACACTTGGGGTACAGGATAATGACACTGACACTGGGGTACAGGATAATGACACCGACACTGGGGTACAGGTGATAATGACACTGACACTTGGGGTACAGGATAACGACGCTGACACTGGGGCAGGATAATGACGCTGACACTCGGGGCACAGGATAACGGTGACACCGACACTTGGGGTACAGGATAAATGACACTGACACTTGGGGTACAGGATACATCGACACTTATGGGGTACAGGATACTGACATCCGGCACAGGATAATGACACTTTGGGGCACAGGATACAGGGCACGACACTGACACCCGGGCACAGTGGATAACGACACTGACACTTGGGGTACAGGATAATGAGACACTAGATATTTTCCTGGTAAGATAATGATTTATACTAGCAAAGAGAACATTGCTGACACTGGGAAAACAGATAACACACTACACCTCAAAGGTGATACGCAGACACTGGATTGATCTGGGGGCAAATGATGTCCAAAAGTACAGGATAATGACACTGACACTTGGGGTACAGGATAATGACGCTGACACTCTGGGGCACAGGACAATGACACTGACACTTAAAGCACAGGATGGTGACGCCGACACTTGGGGTACAGGATACTGACACTGACACTCAGTTATGGGACGACGCTGACACTTGGGGTACAGGATAACAGACACTGACATCAGTACAGGATAATGACACTGACACTTGGCGGTCCTCTGTGCACGGTCGCTTCTCTGACCTCCTCCGACATTTTACCACCCTGTGTAAGACTTGTGGTTTCTGTTTGTCTCCATCTCCTTATAGCAGCCCTCGTAATGACCTGCTCATCCATGCAACCCTCCTAGAAGGAGTCAGGGACGAGCGTCAGCCTGAGAACGGGCGTGAAGACTCGGGGGAGGGGAGGATGAGATGATGACGTCACCTCTGTGCATACAGCACCGCAGTGCTCATCAGAGGACGTAAAGCAGATGCGGAGCTAAAGCGAGAACTGAGAGGAGATTAGATAGATAGATAGATAGATAGATAGATAGATAGATAGATATGAGATAGATAGATAGATAGATCTATAATAGATAAAAAATAAATAGCAGCACTCTTGTTCTGCCAGGTGCAAAGTCCTTGAAGGATTCCGGATAAAAATCCACGCAATATTATGGCAAATGGAAAGAAGGCAGCACTCCGGTCCTGGTGAGAAGGGAGGTGGACCCTGTATTTCACCCAATGCAATAGCCTTCCAGCTCATCTGGAGTGGAGCCTTTGTCAGGCAGTAGATGGCTCACGCGCAGGTATAAAAAGGTAGGCATCAGGTGCACTTACCAACTACAGCCTCTGAAGTGCTCAAAACTGGGTGACATCTTGAGGAAACATTAGCCCATTTTAGGCAATTCCAGACATACAACAGAATGCTATACCCCCACTGGCCCAGAGGCGGCTTTAGATTTTTGTGATCGGCCTTAGAGAAGTCTCCGCAACATGATGTGCCCCACTTTAACACAAAGATACGTACCTGGCACTGCCAGGCTCCCACAGGTGCAGGTCACTGCCTGATGTGGGCATCTTACAAAGCCTCAGCCTCCCATGTACATATACAGACTACACTTTGATGGAGGTGCCCGGTCCCCACACTAATAAATACTATGCGCTTTCACTTGGTCTTGACTTTACTACCTCTGCAGATCTTTGGTCACCATCATCCAAACAGGCCCTGGCGTGGAGATGAAAGTGGCTTATTACCTTTTGATCAAAACGCACACACCAACGTCCTCTATAGCCTCTCTGGTCTGAGTGCAGGGCAGTAGTTCAAGCTGCAGAGTGCTGTCGCATCGTTGTTTGTATGTAATGTGTTACGCGCAGTTGCTGCACCTGCATGCGACGGGAGTGCTGACCGACTCCCTGAGTAAGTTTCTGTGTTAGTATGCGTAGGAGGTAAGGCAACCTCCTCTAGTCGTCGGCAACACCTGACTCAGCTTCTGTGCCCTAAAGGCTGGTTTAACCAGCGGAGCCATAAAGCCGAATGTGTACCTGCTAGTAACTATCTGGCCCTGCGCAGATGCACAGCGCCCTCTCCATGCCTCCCATGTGCCAGCAACAGCGGCCTCTCCGTGTCCCCCATGCCGCGCAGCAACAGTGCGCCTCTCCATGCCCTCTCATGCAGCCACAAGCCTCTCCATGTCCCCTCACGCCAGTAACAAGGTACCAAGTCCCCTAAGCTTCATCGTGCCACTATCAAGTGCCAGGTACCGCGCACCTCTATGTGCCAAAGTATCAAGTGCCAAATTCCACTATGATGTGCATCATGCCAAATGCCTCCCATATGCAGCACTGCCAACCCCATGTGCCGAAGCAGTTCGACGGCCAAACCCCACGCGCAAAGCGCCACCCCGCCAAGTGATGCCACCCCATGTCCCAGCAATCGCGCCACCTCCCCATGCCTGTATCAAGTGCCACCACCCCCGCTTGTGCCAGTATGAGCGCCACCACCTCCATAGCCCAGAGTGCGATGCCAACTCCTCCTATGTATGGCAGTACAGATAGTCCGGTATTAGAAACAAAACACTTATACTGGACTCCACGCATGCAGGCCTCTTCCAGCCTAGTTCCAGCGCAGACGTTTATTCAGGCAGCGCAACGACGCTCACACGCCTCACCGTGCCCTCATAGGCTGCCGGCTCCGCTGGCAGCCTATCAGAAGTTAACAGCGACGGCGACATTTCTCCCAGCTCTACTATTGCTGGCCACGTGCCATCTGCAGTCGCCGGGTACTGCAGGATTACGACATGACTGCGAGATTGATTACGAGCCATAACTTCGCGAAGCTATTCTACCTCCCTGTGACTGCTACACGCTGAGTGCCCCCTTCCTTCGGCCGCAGCCAGAGCGAGGCCCCTCACCAGCGCGGTGCCTTAGGCAGTGGCCTAAGTGCGGCCTAACGAAAGAGCCTCTCGCCACTGCCTGTCTGTTCGTCGTACTCAAAAATCTCATGGACCGGCTGGTCCGCGCTGGTAGCACTACCTCCTACTTGCTGTTCAACACCTAGAACCGGATGGTATCCATGTCATCATCGTATCAGTTGCTGACTTCACGCCGAGGCCGTCCTGCTGCTTCACCGCTCACTGTGTACATTACCTAACCTGTGATTCCACACTGCAGTGGTACCTAACGGGCCGCCCCGGTCACCTCTTTCTACCAGCGAGAGACGACATGGGACTGCAACCAGGCTTAACCAACATACTGAAGCTATACCCATCTCGAAAACTTGACTTGCCTGTGTGCTAGACATTTACGTTGATGCAAACACAGTGAAAGGGATCTTCCTTTGGATAATAGATCATCGCCGTGTCGGAGGGGACAGGTGATGGCGCTTCAAAAAGCCAGAACTCTATTGATTCACCATTTACAAAGTCTGAAACCAAAAGGTCGAATAGTAGATTTAGGGCAGTATGACCCCCAGCGTCTCAGGTGCCTTATTCTTTCTGAATCGTAGAATAGACCAGTGCCCGCTATCAGTTCTATATCTCCAGGAGATTGCGAACAGGACAAAATCTTCGTGAACACGTCCAACCCAACATGGAGTTTTATGGTTTTATTTTTATTATTTTTAGCATCCATGGAAACATTTGTTTGCCCTTAGCCTATTCTGCAAATAACTGTGCAATGATTATGACCAAATTGATGGTACTTAGGGTGTTATTAATCTGCGGTTTCTGAGGATCCGCACCTGTCCCGCCAGATCCGGGGCTGTAGAACGTTGTCGCTCTGAGGCACAAACACTGATCGATCCTGATCAGTCTTCTGCCAGCACTAATGGTGCCAGGACACTACTGAAGTACTGGCTGCTTATGGTACTGCATAGCAGGTATTTGACTGCGGCAGTTCTCCGGGTGCTCCTTCACATCGCCTGCTAGACTGTCGCACCCGCCCGGGACCTGTGACGCCATGGAGGGAGCGCTCGGAGGCCGCAGCACAGGTAAGCACACTGCCGCGGAGTATAATTACATGGCAGCCAGGACTTCAGTAGCGCCCTGGCTGCCATGGTAATCGATCGGAGCCCCAGCTTACACTGGGGCCCCGATCGGAACTGCTGCCGCGCATGCTGCAGAAAGCAAACGCTGGATCCCGCTGATGCACCAAACGACGTTAGCTTGATCCTGGATCAGATTAATGCACTTCAATGGGCATTAATTCTGGATCCGCGTTACGGCATGTCCTCCGATTTTTGACGGAGACAACCGCAGCATGCTGCGCTTTTGTCAACGTCCAAAACGCTCATATACCGAACGGAAGACATCCTGATGCATCCTGAACGATTTCTTCTCCATTCAGTATGCATGGGGATAATACTGACTGCTTCTTCTGGCATAGAACCTCGACAAATCAACTCTGTGACGAGTAAAAATGCAAGTGTTAAAGAAGTCCAGGCCTGAACCCCCTCTGGGGGTTGGGGGACACTTAGATTGTGCCTCGCCCTGGCTGGACTCTGAGGCACAGATCCTATTAGTCGCTGGGGTTCTTATCCTCCCTGGGAATTGGACAAATTAACCAGATGAGCCAATGTCCACAGTTACTCTATTCGGGATCTTAAAGACTGCTGAGAACGTGACATTGATCGCCCCTGTGCCCATCCCGCCATGGTGGGGAAGTGCGAATTCTCAGTAATATGCTGGGGATTTAGTGTCTCTGATGACATCCTCTGACCTCATAAGTGAGAGACGAGTGATGTGGAGGCTACAGCGCACTGCTGTTCTGTGCGCTGTTTTTCCTCTTTTGTTTATTTGGTTACTATGGTCAAATCATCTGGAGTAGATGTGTCAGTCCACATTGACATGAAGAAGTGATCTCCCACAGTGAGCTCTATCGCTAAGTACTGGCAAAGGTACTGTGTCTCCTCTAGCGCATGCGCGCGAACTATGTGGATTTTCCGGGCACTCTGTCTAACTGATATGTAGCGCCAGCGCAGGCGCATTGAGCATATCTGAACACTGGAACCATCATCGCATGGGTCCGACATTGAGGGTGAGCGCTCTCATGATTTATTTAATTAGATGTATTTATTTTTGCACACGCACACCCTTCTTATTACTTTATGGACACAATTATGGAATCTTTCATGATTACACAAATTATTAATCTGCTAGTATGTTATTTATTAAACACTCTTCAATCATGTATTTCTGGATTGTTGATTATCACCCTAATCGTGTACACTTTGGTACCTACCTACCTATTTATACCTGCTTTGAGCACTCCAAGCTATCACTGCTTGACAAAGGCTCCATTGAGACAGATGACATTTTACATTATAGATAGATTCGATCTCAGTGAAAACACTCTGGAAATACTGGTCCAAAACAATAATATCTGTGAGTGACAACGTGGCATAGTAGCCAAAAATCTGGGAAGTTGTTTCATTTCCACACAGTTCAAATAAAAAAAAAAAATTTGTTCGAACTTTTTAAAACCAGCATGTACGATGTCTACAATGCACAGGTTATCGTGGAGGCTGACATTTGTGAATGGGTGATGTGACAAACGGTAACTAGGCTAAAATTCAAAGTTGCTTTCATCTCCACACAGTTCAAATTACATATTTTTTTGGCTGAAGTTTGAAAAACAGTATGTACTGGGTCTTACAATAGTTTCAATGTAGCAGACAAGTGAGTGGTAGCATGGAAAAACTAGGCCGAAAATCCATGTTGGTGCATTTATAGGTACTTCCAAGTGTTGGTGTGGTGGTAGTGGGGCTGGGAGTAGTGGAAAAATTGCATAGTAGTTTGACAACTTGTTTTTTACACTGAGAACTTTTTTCTGAATCTTCATGTTTTAATAAACAAAAGACTTTAGGCCCAAATCTGTTAGTGGCGCCAGATACTGCATTATTTCCAAAGTCAACTGGTCATGAAAATCTGTTAAGTTTGTGGAAAGGGAAGGACATCATATGGCGCTCATTTTGTAGCGAATCTACATTTGTGCTGTTAACCGTGGCCTAGATCATGAACACTGTTTTTCTGGGTTATCTGAAACACTTTATTTTCAGCCTGAGTCACCAGACAGTCATATTGGATGCACTGCCCAAACTTCTCATTCCCATGATTGACACTCTTTCCAGTCTTATTTTTTGGTCCTTACATGCATGTCAGCCTGCCTTCATAGCATGCCAACCCAGCCCCGCTGAGGGATCTGCATTTCACCAGCGCCCGGCTAGAGAGAGAGCAGAAAGCAGCCAGCTCCAAGTGGGATCGCGCTCACTCAGCGAGGCTCGTAACGCGCTGTTATGAAGGCAGTATCGCCGAGACCAGCGGTCCCGGGCAGAAGAGCTCAAAATAATCATAGGGATAGAGAGGCGGGGTTAGGGGCGGGGGACAGATCCAGCAGTCAAGAGTGCCTGGCCTCTGACTCTGTCTGGTGACTTGGACGCAGCAGTGCAGAGCAGGAGATTATAAAGTGATTTTCAGGAACATAAACCCCAGAAAAACGAAGAACACCTGTTTGGAAACAAGGTTACAATGATCTATAAGGTACAGTTAACAGCTTAAGAGGTAAAAAGCAGGTGACAGGTTCGCTTTAAGCTCCAGATTTTCAAACCATTCTATACTCTTTCTGACTGTGTGTACATCTAGGCCCAAAAATGTCAGGGCTATGACAGGGTTCCAAACGGAAGACCAAGAGCCAGAATGTGGGTAGTAGCCAGAAGTAGTAGTAGTAGTAGTAGTAGTAGGCCGCAACTGTCCCTGGCTTCAGAAAGGTCCAACATTATCATTGAGGAGAAAGAGGATTGTGGATTGGATGGCTCACTCCTCCTCTAAGTCATGCCGTGGAGCCAGGGTTTGCAGCATTCCTCCTGCTCCTCCTCCCTGCAGCCCCAGAGAAGGCTTTCAGTGGAGTCCTCTCTGTATTTACTGCCCCTTCCTTCCTGCTGGCTCTCACCCCACCGACTCTGGGCAAGGTGGTTGGTGACAATGGGCGCAACATCCAGGCCGCCCTGAACCTGGGCAAAGTAAACATGCTCTCTGCATGGCGATGTCATCAACCTAGCGGTTCAGCACTTTTTTAAAATAAGCACACTGGCTAAGCCACAAGAGCTGGCAATGTCCAGAGACTGTCCAAGTATTTCAGCCATTCCATGTGTCGAGGAACAGCCTGCCACTACACAGCTTAACTGCGATGCAATCAATTCAACATTTTACATGCTGGAGCATCTGTACGAGCAGTAGAAAGCTGTGACATATTTGGTCATGCACGCAGACAGCCTTAGCAGTAGGAGCTTGTGTTGCTGAGGTCAGGCAGTGGCAGTTCATCGAGACACCTGTCAGGTGAAGCCCTTCGAAAGAGCCACAAAATGTATCAGTAAGGGACAACTGCGGCGTTAACAACGTCATCCCTCTCATATTTATCTTAGAACAGACGCTGGCCTTTATGCAGCACGGGACCGCAGTGTAAGGAGAACAGCTGACGCATCTTGCGGTCCGCCTTCATGTAGCTGTTTGGAACCCAAAGGAGACTCCAATGGAGGAAGAGGAGGGTGAGGATCAGGAGCTGCCATTACAAGAGGAGGAGGAGTTTGAGGGCAAGAGGATTATGATGATGACACCAGACAGAAGTACCCAACCTTCTCCGCAGTGGGGAGCGGGCCAAAAAGAACAGGCTCCTGAGGCAAACGCTGGCCAGAAAGCAGACCTGTAGACTTCTCTGCTTATGCAGTGACAGGCGTATCATTGACATCAAGCAGTCTGATGATTACTGGATGGCCATGTTTTCAGGACTCTCGCTACCAAGGCAAATGGGGAATGTTTTCTCTCCTGAAAGGGAAGCCAAATGACATTATTACCAGGAAATGCTGTGTACGCAGCTTTGCAGCTATGGCAAGCAATAGCATGGCGCCAGTGTGGCTGAAAGGCAGGCCCGCCTTCACCCCACAGGTAACCCACCTCCCACCACCATCAGCAGCAGCAGCCATTTTCAGTCTCCTCAACAAGATGGAGCAGTTTTCCCACGTTCCACACCAGGCGGAAGCCAGTCAGTATGCCGACCGACCGTTCCCGCCTCAACGCCCAGGTCCAGGTCTGACCAGTCTCTAGCACATACCCAGTTCCCTGACCCCAACAGTGGCTCAGAACTGGCACACGCACGCTCTTCTTATCTTCTTTCTTGCCCGGCCTCTATTGTCATCTCAGAGGAGGTTTCAGCCCAGCGAGGGAGTGTGGTGACCACCAGTGTCCAAAACATCACACATTTGTCCAGAATGATCCAAGTCTAGATCCAGGAGGATTTTCACACTCCTCCGACTGAGGCCCATGAATAGATCCGGCCTTGTTGGTGGTGCCCCATCTTCCACTGCCTGCCTCCATCATGCCACTGCTGCTGTCTGACTACCATCATCTTCCATATGACTTGCTGTCAGCTTTTTCTTGCCAGTGCTATTAACGCTACACATCCGCTACCACATACCATTACTACCACTAATACTACTATTACTACTACCCATAGACAGCCGAACCTACTGCCTGGTATGTTCCCATGCTATGCTGCTTCTCCTGTCGCTACTGTTGGAGCACTATATCTGTACCGATTCAGGTCCACAACCTTTTGAAAAATTCGGCGAACCTGAACCAAATCAAAGCTTGATAGAGTTCACTCATCCTAAATAGATAGATAAATAGATATGAAAATAGCTAGATAGATATATATATATATACATGAGATAGATAGATAGATAGATAGATAGATAGGAGATAGATAGATAGATAGATAGATAGATAGATAGATGATAGAGGTAGGAGATGATAGATAGACACATAGATAGATAGGTATAGATAGATAGGTATGATAGATAGATAGATAGATAGAGAGAGAGAGATAGATAGATAGACAGATAGATAGATAGATAGACAGATAGGAGATAGATAGACAGATAGATAGACGGACAGATAGGAGATAGATAGATATACAGACGATAGATAGATATGCATGAGATGATAGATAGGGAGATAGATAGATAGATGAGAAGATAGATAGATAGATAGACATACATGAGATAGATAGATAGAGATAGATAGATAGATATACAGATAGATAGATAGATAGATAGATACATGAGATAGATAGATAGATATAGATGAGATAGATAGATAGATAGATAGATAGATAGATAGATAGATACATTGTATAGAGATGATAGATAGATAGATAGATAGATAGATAGCTAGATAGTACATAGATAGATAGATAGTAGACATACATGAAAGATAGATAGATAGATAGATCAGATAGATAGTAGATAGATAGATAGATAGATAGATAGATAGATAGATAGATAGATAGATAGATAATAGATCGACATACAGCACATTAGATAGATATGAGAGATATATAAATAGATAAATATGAAATGATAACGAAGAAAGAAGGATATGAGATAGGTATAAGAGGTAGCTAATACATAGACCAATCAACGCCTCATATATTTTTGGATGCTTCCTGACTTCTAGCTCTGGGTGTAGTGGGTACCTGGGACCATAGAGATGACACCACAGATATACAGCCACGGGGTATCTGTCAGAACTGCAGATTGACGTTAATTATATGAAGATAACAATCTCTCACTTTGTTATATGTGGTAGATATCATGGAGAGTTCTCACATCAGGTAAGGCCTACAGATACCTCTGATCATCCATTATACTACATGAGATCAAAGACGTTCTAACTGTCTCCTCATATATCTCAAGTTCAACAGAAGCCCATCTGTAGTATTGTATATCTCATACTACTTCCACATGTAAGAATGATGGGTGTTATGTCTGTACATTATCTACAGTATCTATCTATCTATCTATCTATCTATCTCCTATCTATCTCCTATCTATCTATCTCCTATCTATCTATCTATCTATCTATCTATCTATCTATCTCCTATCTATCTATCTATCTATCTATCTATCGAATATCTTATTTATTTATCTATCTATCTCCCCATCTATCTATCTATCTATCTATCTACATTATCTATCTATCTATCTATCTATCTAATATCTATCTATCTATCTATCTCCTGCCCATCTATCTACATTATCATTCATCTATCTATCTATCTATCTAATATCTATCTATCTCATCTATCTAGTCTCAGTCTCCGCCTCCTCCAGCTTTTTACTGACCTTTCTTTCACACTGGAATTCATCTTTCATCTTGTTATGTAGATTTCTTTCTGTTTCTTGAGAACACACGGGTAACCACAACTCTCATTGTCTCCGTAATCCTGATGACCATTCTGGTTTGATACGATTTTAGTAACGACTCTGTCGGATGACCAGTCTCTGACCATAGAGGGTCACCAGAAGTTTAGGATATCCTAGCATAACTTGTAGTTTAAGTAAACTGGGGAGAACTTAGTGGACCCATTTATCAGAAGAAGAAAGTGGGGAAAATTCTATGCGCTTAATCATTGAGTGGCTCAACAAACATCTGGGGCTGAGAGAGGACCCCATGAGGAACCATAAGGCCATGAGTATGTAAAATACCTAAAATTGGCTATGTTCCCCACCACAAGGCCGCTCACCAACTACAGCAATAACACATGACAAGACAGGTGCACACTGCGGTCTTACAAGCCTCGAATGATGTTAAAATCGAGAGATAGTCAACATGTCCTGCAGTGAAGGGATGGCGTCTTAAGCCCGAGCACCACGCCAGTTTCGCAGCTCGGGACCTAACACTCACCTACGGTGCCAGGATGGGCACACCAGGGGCCAGTGGGCAAAATTACAGGAACGTATTAGGGCCGACTCGCACAGACTCTCACTCCAGCATGCAAACCATGCCTGCAATGGGAGTGAGTGGGAGAAGGCTGTAGGCCCCACTCCAAGACTGGCTGATATGGCCCAGGCCTCTCACAGGTGCACCCAAATGCTCACCAACCACCAATCAGTAACTTATTCTGGGACCAAGACCTCGAAAGTCCAGCAATTTCTTGCCAGAGGTTAAGCGCGCTCCTGTCATCACCTTTATGCTGTCCATACTAGTCGCCAGAATAGCAGAGCAGATGACAGGCGAGCTGATTGTCCCAGCGGTCTGTCATTTGAGGTTAGGCAGTGAGTCCACCGAGAACCAACATCTACAATCATCGCACGACTGCGGCCTGGAAAAGAGTCACGAAACACCCGAGAAGAGTCCGGCTATCTGCATGAATTCCTGCCTCCCTGCCCACCTGCTGACGACCGCTGACAGTCTTCTCTACCGGAAGCCTTCTCTCCTCCCTTCTCTCTAGGAGAGAACTAGCCAATCATCAGCAGACGAGTGGGAGAGCAGGAGATTTATAATAACCAGGACTCTTCGCAGGAGATGTATCATCTTTTCAAGATCCGGGGCTGCAATCGATTATGATGCTGGTTCTCAGTAACCCACTTACTTTAGCCTCAGGAAGACACACCGTCAATGATCAGCACTCTCCTCTGTCACTTTACTTTGCGCTGCTTCCCCAGTGAGGTCAGCGAACGTTGCATGACATGCTCCTTCCTCAAGAGGAACAACGGGAGATCCCGCACACCACACTGAATTCGTGCTCCAGTTGGCCATAGCCACCCCAGCAAAGAGCCAGTGACCAGAGCCGAGTGAACTCAGTAGCCCTAAGTTCGGCATCCAAAAGCCTCGGGTTGGGGTTATCGAAGAATCCCGCTATGGACTCCGAAGCACACGACCATAATGCACCTTGAACCATGAGGGGACTCTTCCTGGCATGAACCCGAACCTTGGACAACACTAAGGACCTGGGGTGACGTCACCAGCCATGTGATCAGTGCAGGGGCGGCTCATTACTGGGATTGGACAGAATGGTGGCAAAAAGCGCCTAAGAACACTGATCATGAGACAGGCGGAGCCCCTGTGCTCTGTGTGGAGGAGTAGAAGGAAGTAGAGCAGGAAGATGTACAATGCAACTTGTTTTTTTAAGTTCAGCTGCCGGGTTCATCGTTGAAGAACCCTGAGGATTCCAAAATCGTCATGGAAAACCGTGCAGCTGAATCCATAACGGGATTCTAAGATACAACCCGAAACTCCAACTTGGACCTAGAACACAAGTTCGCCCAACACTACTAGTGATGCCTTCATCTTTCAGGAGTCACCAGATTTCCACAGTCATTGTAATTGATTGGCTTTGGTGCTTTCGCCTGATTATCCAGCTTTGATGGCCACACGTAGAGTTACCTCTAGTTCACACTTGCGCTGTTTTTTACATCGGGTCCGAACGCAGCTGTAAAAACGCTCAACAGGAGAAAACTCATGTTTCCCTATGAGCATGGAGCCTCACCTGATGCTTTTACAGCGCGGCTTGAACGCTGTAAACGCCCTACGATCAAAGCAGTTCTTGAGCTTCTTGGGGCGCTTGTCAAAGCGAGCTCTGCAAACTCCATAGACTCACGTGGAACGCGCTGAAACACGCCAGTAAACACGCGCTAACACCTCAGTCAAAGTGTAGATATGCCTTCTTTTCACACTGGTCTCCAGAGTCACGAACGGGCGTATGGACGCGCGTTTCCGGTTTGCAAAATGCGCTGTAATACGCCGCGACAAAAACGCGTGCAGAAACGCGCTGGGCCTCAGAAACGCCCAGGTGTGAACCCAGGGTTAATAATGAGCATGGAGCTGACAGCTACACTGAGCTATGGACATCTTCAGAAAGGGGTTTACCTGCTTCATGAAACGTGTGGCAACTGCAATTATTGATCTGAACTTATGGTCAGCCTTAGTACCGCTGGACAATCCATAAACATATGCTAAGATTTCAGTTGCAGAGCCACCTGAGGGAATCCTGGGCAAAGTTTCCCACAACCTAGGAAAACCAGGGCCCCATTTCCTGTCCTAAATGCTCACATTGTCAGCATGTTCTCCTCCTGACCCAGCCTCATAGACCCGGTTACGCATTCTGACTATTTTTACTTCCTCGACCTGTTATGAGGCACATTCCATGAAGCTCTATAAAACATATACATAGAAGCTGCCAACATTTTTTTCATTCTTGCCCAGACATCGCGTGCCTGGGATTCAAATTCTCGCCAATGTCGTGGACAAGTTCACTATCTGCTCCCTTCTCCCGAGTCTGGCTGTATTATCATAAGCTCTTTATCATCTTTCACCCTTTTTTCCATTTGAGTCACCTGATCCATTTCCACACATTTGCAATTTACTAGCAAAACTTCCATAATCTCTGGTAACTTTCTTCTGAAACCCTGGTCTCCCCACCTATTATCTCTCTCCCTGCCATGCTCCTCCCGACCAGTTCTTATCTTGTTTAAGCCTTCTTCTCCTCCTTGTGTGGATATGTTGAGCCATACGTAGATGGAAACTTAACACATTACAGCCCACTCTGCCTTCATAGATGGGATACCGCTCTGTGACACCTTGATCTGACTAGTGTAAGGGTATATGGATAGGAGGTGTCTCCAGGAGACATGTTCTCAGCAGGTTATAGGACACATGTGTAAACCTATGTGTAAGCTTGTTTTTGGGTTTTTTTGAGAATTGAGGCTCAAAGTCTTAAGATATTGTTGACATCATTTCATTCAGTTCTTTTCTATATATAAAATAACCATCCGAATCAATGTCCACACATCTACACAAATCTCTATGATAAAACCAAATAGGCAGTATTATAGTAGTTATATTCTTGTACATAGGAGCAGTATTATAGTAGTTATATTCTTGTATCATAGGAGGCAGTATTATAGTAGCTATATCTTGTACATAGGAGCAGTATTATAGTAGTTATATTCTTGTACATAGGAGCAGTATTATAGTAGTTATATTCTTCTTGTACATAGGAGCAGTATTATAGTAGCTATATTCTTGTACATAGGAGCAGTATTATAGTAGTTATATTCTTGTACATAGGAGCAGTATTATAGTAGTTATATTCTTGTACATAGGAGCAGTATTATAGTAGTTATATTCTTGTACATAGGAGCAGTATTATAGTAGTTATATTCTTGTACATAGGAGCAGTATTATAGTAGTTATATTCTTGGTACATAGGAGCAGTATTATAGTAGTTATATTCTTGTACATAGGAGCAGTATTATAGTAGTTATATTCTTGTACATAGGAGCAGTATTATAGTAGTTATATTCTCTGTACATAGGAGGCAGTATTATAGTAGTTATATTCTTGCACATAGGAGCAGTATTATAGTAGTTATATTCCTGTACATAGGAGCAGTATTATAGTAGTTATATTCTTGTACATAGGAGGCAGTATTATAGTAGTTATATTCTTGTACATAGGAGCAGTATTATAGTAGTTATATTCCTGTACATAGGAGGCAGTATTATAGTAGTTATATTCTTGTACATAGGAGCAGTATTATAGTAGTTATATTCTTGTACATAGGAGCAGTATTATAGTAGTTATATTCTTGTACATAGGAGCAGTATTATAGTAGTTATATTCTTGTACATAGGAGCAGTATTATAGTAGTTATATTCTTGTACATAGGAGGCAGTATTATAGTAGTTATATTCTTGTACATAGGAGCAGTATTATAGTAGTTATATTCTTGTACATAGGAGGCAGTATTATAGTAGTTATATTCTTGTACATAGGAGCAGTATTATAGTAGTTATATTCTTGTACATAGGAGCAGTATTATAGTAGTTATATTCTTGTACATAGGAGCAGTATTATAGTAGTTATATTCTTGTACATAGGAGCAGTATTATAGTAGTTATATTCTTGTACATAGGAGGCAGTATTATAGTAGTTATATTCTTGTACATAGGAGCAGTATTATAGTAGTTATATTCTTGTACATAGGAGCAGTATTATAGTAGTTATATTCTTGTACATAGGAGCAGCATTATAGTAGTTATATTCTTGTACATAGGAGCAGTATTATAGTAGTTATATTCTTGTACATAGGAGCAGTATTATAGTAGTTATATTCTTGTACATAGGAGCAGTATTATAGCAGTTATATTCTTGTACATAGGAGCAGTATTATAGTAGTTATATTCTGTACATAGGAGCAGCATTATAGTAGTTATATTCCTGTACATAGAGGCAGTATTATAGTAGTTATATTCTTGTACATAGGAGCAGTATTATAGTAGCTATATTCTGTACATAGGAGCAGTATTATAGTAGTTATATTCTTGTACATAGGAGGCAGCAATAGTAGTTATATTCTTGTACATTGAGCAGTATTATAGTAGTTATATTCTGTACATAGGAGCAGTATTCTAGTAGCTATATTCCTTGTACATAGGAGCTGTATTATAGTAGCTATATCTACATGGAGCAGGTCATAGTAGTCATCTGCCTACATAGGAGGCTATTATAGTAGTTATATTCTTGTACATAGGAGCAGTATTATAGTAGCTATATTCCTGTACATAGAGCAGTATTATAGTAGCTATATTCCTGTACATAGGAGCAGTATTAGTAGTTATATTCTTGTACATAGAGCAGTATTATAGTAGTTATATTCTTGGTACATAGGAGCAGTATTATAGTAGTTATATTCTTGTACATAGGAGCAGTATTATAGTAGCTATATTCTTGCACATAGAGCAGTATTATAGTAGTTATATTCCTGTACATAGGAGCAGTAATATAGTAGTTATATTCTCTGTACATAGAGCTAGTATTATAGTAGCTATATTCTTGTACACATAGGA
>JAKVIS010003812.1:0-15438 GCA_033119425.1 Bufotes viridis | reverse complement strand
GGTGGTCTCATTCTATTGTAGTTGGGTGTACGGTTGATCTCATTCTATTGTGGTTGATGTATGGGTTGGAGTATGTAGTTGTCTCAGTCTCTGGAGGTTAGAGTACGTGTGGTCTCAGTTTCTGGAAGTTGGCGTATGGGGGTCTCAGTCTCTAAAGGTTGGAGTATGGGTGGTCCTCAGTCTCTGGAGGTTGGAGTAAGGGTGGTTTCAGTCTCTAGAGGTTTGAGTAAGGGTGGTCTCAGTCACTGGAGGTTAGAGTATGGGTGGTCTCAGGTCTCTGGAGGTTGGAGTTATGGATGTACTCAGTCTCTGGAGGTTGGAGTATGGGTGGTCTCAGTCTCTGGAGGCTGGAGTATGGGTGGTCTTAGTTTCTGGAGGTTGGAGCATTGGTTGTCTCAGTCTCTGGAGGTTAGCGTAGGGGGGGGTCTCAGTCTCTGGAGGTTGGAGTATGGGTGGTCTCAGTCTCTGGAGGTTTGAGTATGTTTGGTCTCAGTCTCTGGAGGCTAGAGTATGGGTTGTCTCAGTTTTCGGAGGTTAGAGTATGGGTGGTCTCAGTCTCTGGAGGTTGGTGTATGGGGAGTCTCAGTCTCTGGAGGTTGGTGTATAGGTGGTCTCAGTCTCTGGAGGTTGGAGTAAGGGTGGTCTCAGTCTCTGGAGGTTGGTGTATGGGAAGTCTCAGTCTCTGGAGGTTGGTGTATGGGTGGTCTCAGTCTCTGGAGGTTAGAGTATGGGTGGTCTCAGTCTCTGGAGGTTGGTGTTTGGGGAGTCTCAGTCTCTGGAGGTTGGTGTATGGGGAGTCTCAGTCTCTGGAGGTTGGTGTATGGGGAGTCTCAGTCTCTGGAGGTTGGTGTATGGGGAGTCTCAGTCTCTGGAGGTTGGTGTATGGGGAGTCTCAGTCTCTGGAGGTTGGTGTATGGGGAGTCTCCAGTCTCTGGAGGTTGGTGTATGGGTGATCTCAGTCTCTGGAGGTTCGAGTGTGGGTGGTCTCATGTCTATGTTGGTTGATATATGGGTCATCTCAGTCTTTTGGGGTTGGAGTAGGGTGGTCTCAGTCTCTGGAGGTTAGAGTAAGGGTGGTCTCAGTCTCTGGAGATTAGATTATGGGTGGTCTTAATCTCTGGAGGTTAGAGTATGGGTGGTCTCAGTTTCCAGAGGTTGGTGTATGGGTGGTCTCAGGTCTCTGGAGTTTGGAGTATGGGTTGTCTCAGTTTCTGGAGGTTAGCGTAGGGGGGTCTCAATCTCTGGAAGTTTTAGTATAGGTGGTCTCAGTCTCTGGAGGTTAGAGTGTGGGTGGTCTCAGTCCCCGGAGGTTAGAGTATGGGTGGTCTCAGTCTCTGTAGGTTGGTATTTGGGTCATCTTGGACTTTTGTGGTTGGTGTATGGGTGGTGACAGGTCTCTGGAGGTTGAAGTATGGATGGTCTTATTCTCTGGAGGTTGGTATATGGGTGGTCACAGTCCATTGTGGTTTGGTGTATGGGTGGCCCCAGTCTATTGTGGTTGGTATATGGGTGGCCTCATTCTATTGTGGTTGGTGTATGGGTGGCCTCATTCTATTGTGGTTGGTGTATGGGTGGCCTCATTCTATTGTGGTTGGTATATGGGTGGACTCAATGTATTGTGGCTGGTGTATGTGTGGTCTCATTCTATTGTAGTTGGGTGTATGGGCAATCTCATTATCTTGTGGTTGATGTATGGGTGGCCTCATTCTATTGTGGTTGATATATGGGTTGCCTCAGACTATTGTGGTTGATGTATGGGTGGACTCAGTCTATTGTAGCTGGGTGTATGGATGGCCTCCTATTGTGGTTGATGTATGGGGGCCTCATTCTATTGATGGTTGGTGTATGGGTGGCCTCATTCTATTGTGGTTGATGTATGGGTTACCTCAGACTATTGTGGTTGGTGTATGGGTGGTCTCATTCTATTGTAGTTGGGTGTACGGTTGATCTCATTCTATTGTGGTTGATGTATGGGTTGGAGTATGTGTTGTCTCAGTCTCTGGAGGTTAGAGTACGTGTGGTCTCAGTTTCTGGAAGTTAGCGTATGGGGGTCTCAGTCTCTAAAGGTTGGAGTATGGGTGGTCTCAGTCTCTGGAGGTTGGAGTAAGGGTGGTTTCAGTCTCTAGAGGTTTGAGTAAGGGTGGTCTCAGTCACTGGAGGTTAGAGTATGGGTGGTCTCAGGTCTCTGGAGGTTGGAGTTATGGATGTACTCAGTCTCTGGAGGTTAGAGTATGGGTGGTCTCAGTCTCTGGAGGCTGGAGTATGGGTGGTCTTAGTTTCTGGAGGTTGGAGCATTGGTTGTCTCAGTCTCTGGAGGTTAGCGTAGGGGGTCTCAGTCTCTGGAGGTTGGAGTATGGGTGGTCTCAGTCTCTGGAGGTTTGATATGTTTGGTCTCAGTCTCTGGAGGCTAGAGTATGGGTTGTCTCAGTTTTCGGAGGTTAGAGTATGGGTGGTCTCAGTCTCTGGAGGTTGGTGTATGGGGAGTCTCAGTCTCTGGAGGTTGGTGTATAGGTGGTCTCAGTCTCTGGAGGTTGGAGTAAGGGTGGTCTCAGTCTCTGGAGGTTGGTGTATGGGAAGTCTCAGTCTCTGGAGGTTGGTGTATGGGTGGTCTCAGTCTCTGGAGGTTAGAGTATGGGTGGTCTCAGTCTCTGGAGGTTGGTGTTTGGGGAGTCTCAGTCTCTGGAGGTTGGTGTATGGGGAGTCTCAGTCTCTGGAGGTTGGTGTATGGGGAGTCTCAGTCTCTGGAGGTTGGTGTATGGGGAGTCTCAGTCTCTGGAGGTTGGTGTATGGGGAGTCTCAGTCTCTGGAGGTTGGTGTATGGGGAGTCTCAGTCTCTGGAGGTTGGTGTATGGGTGATCTCAGTCTCTGGAAGTTCAAGTGTGGGTGGTCTCTGTCTATGTTGGTTGATATATGGGTCATCTCAGTCTTTTGGGGTTGGAGTAGGGATGGTCTCAGTCTCTGGAGGTTAGAGTAAGGGTGGTCTCAGTCTCTGGAGATTAGATTATGGGTGGTCTTAATCTCTGGAGGTTAGAGTATGGGTGGTCTCAGTTTCCAGAGGTTGGTGTATGGGTGGTCTCAGGTCTCTGGAGTTTGGAGTATGGGTTGTCTCAGTTTCTGGAGGTTAGCGTAGGGGGTCTCAATCTCTGGAAGTTTTAGTATAGGTGGTCTCAGTCTCTGGAGGTTAGAGTGTGGGTGGTCTCAGTCCCGGAGGTTAGAGTATGGGTGGTCTCAGTCTCTGTAGGTTGGTATTTGGGTCATCTTGGACTTTTGTGGTTGGTGTATGGGTGGTGACAGGTCTCTGGAGGTTGAAGTATGGATGGTCTTATTCTCTGGAGGTTGGAGTATGGTTGGTCTCAGTCTCTGGAGGTTGGAGTATGGGTGGTCTCAGTCTCTGGAGGTTCGTGTGTGGGTAGTCTCGGTCTATGTTGGTTGATGTATGGGTCGTCTCAGTCTTTTGGGGTTGGAGTAGGTGTGGCCTCAGTCTCTGGAGGTTAGAGTATGGGTGGTCTCAGTCTCTGGAGGTTGGTGTATGGGTCATCTTGGATTTTTGTGGTTGGTGTATGGGTGGTCTCAGGTCTCTGGAGGTTGGAGTATGGGTGGTCTTAATCTTTGGAGGTTGGAGTATGGGTTGTCTCAGTCTCTGGAGTTTAGCATATGGGGGTCTCACTATGGAATTTGGAGTATGGGTTGTCTTAGTCTCTGGAGGTTAGCGTGTGGTGGGGTCTCAGTCTCTGGAGGTTAGAGTATGGGTGGTCTCAATCCTCGGAGGTTAGAGTAGGGCTGGTCTCAGTCTCTGTAGGTTGGTATATGGGTCATCTTGGACTTTTGTGGTTGGCGTATGGGTGGTCTCAGGTCTCTGGAGGTTGGAGTATGGATGTTCTCAGTATGGGGGGTCTTGGTCTGTGGTGTTTGGGGATATTTCATGTTAGGTATATGCGGCCTCCAGACTCAAGCCTTCCTCGGCACTGAGAAGGTATCACAGGATATAACTTTACAAGTGGAGCAGGCAGGGCTGCCGATGCAGCCGCTCCGACCGCTGAGCTCTTCCATGCCGGGATCCCATCTTCCCTGCTCTGTAAAACAAATGTCACAGAATCACATTCTCCAGAAACGGCCGGGGGCAAAGCCAGCAAAAGGGTGAAATTAGCATCTTGTGTTTCCAGGGGGCTGCAGCGTGCCCCAACTCTGCTAATCCATGCCCAGGAGTAGTGTCGAGAAGCTGAGCCTCCTCACCAACCCTTAACCATTTACAGCCGTTCTTACATCACTGTGCACAATTCCTCATCAGGTCCGGATCTCTGCTTGCTGTCATAGGTATAACCTGCAATACCATTTTTCATTAGATAAGCCTCTCCTCTGCTTGTTGTCAGTGAATCAGAACATTATTACATTATACGGAGGTTTACCTAGTACTTCTCACCCCTGGTTTTTAATCGAGTCTTCACACATCTTCAGAGCCTCACTGAGGATTGTCTACACTGATACACTGTAACATACCCTCTGCGGTGTAAGCAGGTCTAGGTCAGGAGCTGTTTTACTGACACCAAGCAGAGGTCTTGAACACAATGAGGAGCTCCTGTCTGTTTATTGGGGTTAATCTCAGTAGACGACATGCATGGGATATTAGGGGTCAGACAGACAACATGGCGTCTCCTGCCTCTGCTTAGTAAGGCCGCGTTATGAGGATGTATGTATCGTTAGTGGCCCAGAGGTTAAAGCCAACCAGGGGCCACATCTGCATGGGTCTCCTGACTGTGACAACCACCTGTGAGTCAGAAGTGTGCACAGCCCTGTTGTCACTCGCCCCCAGTAGCTTTTATTCATATCACTAATCAGCAGGGGGCGCCGCTGAGCACAGTACGGGGATTATGGCAGCTGCGCTGCGTACTGAGGGAGGAATGAAGGGGTGCAGTAAAATCCTACAAATGTCTCCTCCGTGTGACTTGGGGTTGAAGCATCTTTGGCGTGGCGTTCTGCGTCCATTCTGATCGTACACTTTTCACGGATGTGGAGGAGACATGAGGCTGAGATCTGTTCTCCGGGAGAAGGGGGTTAATCTCTGTGAGTTGAGCGCAGAGCATCCCTGAGGTATAAGTTGTATAGCGCTCGCCTCTCCCCCTCCCCCCGCGCTCTTATTCTCCATCTCCCGGCGGTCCGTGTACGATTTCCTCACCTCTCTCTTTTTATCTGCCTTCAAACAGCCCAAGATCTGCGCAGTTCAAAGCCTTCCAGCCCCAGAGAATCTCCGTGAGCCGCGGTCTGAAGCCGCGTAGTGCAGTAATGAGTGTGATCTCCACCGTATCGCCCCTGTGATACCCACACAAACAAGCGCACCGCTCCTACTGGCAGGAGAGCGCCGCGTAGCCACGCACGTTCATCATCAGCGCAGAGGTGAACCTAGAGCCTCCATTACCGGGATACACAATGGCGCAGGCGCTCATTATGCCGCACAGCGTCTTCATTACGGCCTGATTCATGGACGCCCGGCGCCTTCGTTATACACAAGCTCCCAGTATCGATGACAGAGCTAATGACCCCGTCCTCCCTGCGCTGAGATCCCAATGGTGCCGATAATGAGGGAGCTGAAAAATCGCATCGCAATTAATTCTGGCTCTAGAGTAATGGCCGAAAACAGAACGGGTCCCGGGGGAGCGAAAATGGGACACATTAACCAGTTCTGTGCTGGTGGGGGCAAGTGGCGGGTCAGGTGCGATGGCATGAACATAGAATTAGGGCCTGTGCGTTGTCTCCACTCTTCTGACACAGTATGATATGGGCCCCCGACGAGCAGCTCTCCAAAATTATTGTAATAGAATGCCCCCAGGTCGTCCTGCGTTGATTGACAGGAGACATTACCTGGCCCCGCCCCTCCTTTTATAAAGTCTGCCCTCAGAAGACCAGATAAGAATGGTGCACGTCTCACGTCTTTGCCACACTTGACACCACTGAGAATTTGAAAACACGTTTTAGTGCAGTCCACTCTTCCTGGTGGCAGATGGCGAATTTTCAGCATGTCGTACTCGTCTATGGGTCATGCAGATGATTGCGGTTTTCACGCTGCTCTCGTCAGATCGCACTACTTCCCTGTGTTTTGAGCCTGTGGGGTGAGTAAATGCAGGATTGGGCAGCGTGCCATTCCTACACTCCTCTGGGTTCTCAGACTGCGTGATGGTCCTGCGCTATTCCTGTGTCTTGGGCAGCGTGGCACTCCTCCAGTGTCTCAGGCAGCGTGGCACTCCTCCAGTGTCCTGGGCACCGTGGCGCTCCTGCAGTGTCTCAGGCAGTGTGGCGCTCCTCTGGTGTCTCGGGCAGCATGGCACTCCTCCAGTGTCTCAGGCAGTGTGGCACTCCTCCAGTGTCTCAGGCAGCGTTGTGCTCCTCCAGTGTCTCAGGCAGCGTGGCACTCCTCCAGTGTCTCAGGCAGCGTGGCACTCCTCCAGTGTCTTGGGCAGCATGGCGCACCTGCAGTGTCTCAGGCAGTGTGGCACTCCTCCAGTGTCTCAGGCAGCGTGGTGCACCTGCAGTGCCTTGGGCAGTGTGGCGCTTCTTAAGTGTCTTGGAAAACATAATGCTTCTGTGTCTCAGGCAGCCTGGCCCTCCTCCAGTGTCTCTGTCAATGTGGTGCTCCTGCAGTGTCTGGGGCAGTGTGGCATTTCTGGAGTGTCGCATAGCACTCCTCTGGTGTCTTGGGCAACATGGCGTTCCTGTGTCTTGACAAGCGTGGCTCACCTCCAGTGTCTCGGGCAGTGTAGCACTCCTCCAGTGTCTCAGGCAGCATTGTGCTCCTCCGGTGTCTTGGGCAGCTTGGCGCTCCTCCAGTGTCTTGGGCAGTGTGGCGCTCCTCCAGTGTCTCAGGCAGCATTGTGCTCCTCCGGTGTCTTGGGCAGCTTGGCGCCCTCCAGTGTCTTGGGCAGTGTGGCACTCCTCCAGTGTCTTGGGCAACATGGTGTTCCTGTGTCTTGACAAGCGTGGCTCACCTCCAGTGTCTCGGGCAGTGTGGCGCTCCTCCAGTGTCTTGGGCAACATGGTGTTCCTGTGTCTTGACAAGCGTGGCTCACCTCCAGTGTCTCAGGCAGCGCAGTGCTCCTCCGGTGTCTTGGGCAGCTTGGCGCCCTCCAGTGACTTGGGCAGTGTGGCGCTCCTCCAGTGTCTTGGGCAGCATGGCGCTCCTCCTGTGTCTTGGGCAACATGGCGCTCCTGTGTCTTGACAAGTGTGGCTCACCTCCAGTGTCTTGGGCAGCGTGGCACTCCTCCAGTGTCTCGGGCAGTGTTTTGCTCCTCCGGGTCTTGGGCAGCTTGGCACTCCTCCAGTGTCTTGGGCAGTGTGGCGCTCCTCCAGTGTCTTGGCCAACGTGGCGCTCCTGCAGTGACTTGATCAGCATGGCGCTCCTCCTGTGTCTTGGGCAACATGGCGCTCCTGTGTCTTGACAAGCGTGGCTCACCTCCAGTGTCTTGGGCACCGTGGCGCTCCTGCAGTGTCTCAGGCAGTGTGGCGCTCCACTGGTGTCTCGGGCAGCGTGGCACTCCTCCAGTGTCTTGGGCACCGTGGCGCTCCTGCAGTGTCTCAGGCAGTGTGGCGCTCCTCTGGTGTCTCGGGCAGCGTGGCACTCCTCCAGTGTCTCAGGCAGTGTGGTGCTCCTGCAGTGTCTGGGGCAGTGTGGTGCTCCTCCAGTGTCTGGGACAGTGTGGCGCTCCTCCAGTGTCTGGGGCAGTGTGGCGCTCCTGCAGTGTCCTCGAGCAGTGTGGCGCTCCTCTGGTGTCTCGGGCAGCGTGGCACTCCTCCAGTGTCTTGGCACCGTGGCGCTCCTGCAGTGTCTGGGGCACTGTGGCGCTCCTCCAGCTTCTCGAGCAGTGTGGCGCTCCTGCAGTGTCTCGAGCAGTGTGGCGCTCCTCTGGTGTCTCGGGCAGCGTGGCACTCCTCCAGTGTCTTGGCACCGTGGCGCTCCTGCAGTGTCTGGGGCAGTGTGGCGCTCCTGCAGTGTCTGGGGCACCGTGGCGCTCCTGCAGTGTCTGGGGCAGTGTGGCGCTCCTGCAGTGTCTCGGGCACCGTGGCGCTCCTGCAGTGTCTGGGGCAGTGTGGCGCTCCTCCAGTGTCTTGGCACCGTGGCGCTTCTGCAGTGTCTGGGGCAGTGTGGCGCTCCTGCAGTGTCTCAAACAGTGTGGCGCTCCTGCAGTGTCTCGAGCAGTGTGGCGCTCCTGCAGTGTCTCGAGCAGTGTGGCGCTCCTGCAGTGTCTCGAGCAGTGTGGCGCTCCTGCAGTGTCTCGGGCACCATGGCGCTCCTGCGCTCCTCCCGCGCCTCGGCTGTGTAAACACATGCAGGCACTTTGTGTAACATTCCCCAGGATGGCGCTCTCGGAGCTCGGATGGAAATCATTTTGTGCGGTCTGAATAATTGAAGAGATTTGCAAATGTTTTCGCTGATTGAGATTTGTGAATTCACTTAACCTGCGGGAGGAGGACGGAGCGCGGGCGGCGAACGGGCGACGCGCAGGGTGAAAGTGCTGCTGCTTCTGGCGCTATGAAAGGTCACATGACCTGTGGATCCCATGGATGGCGGCATCTGATGATCGCCTGCTCTACGGGCCGCTCCGAGTGGACGTGCGGGAAGTCGGCCTGGAGTCTGTGATGGTTGGACCAGCGGCACACATCGTACCTGGCGTTAATATGGAGACCGCTACAGGCGCCGTATCCATGGCGATTTCCTTCCCTGCGCTTCCTTCTACAGCCTGTTCACATCTCGGTTTGGTTGTATGTCAGGTGGATACGTTCAGACATGCAGTAAAAAACGTACACAAACGCATCCAATTTTGTGGTTATGCTTTTTTTTTACTTATACGTTTGACGGGTGCATACGTTTCAGTACATATGTGTCCCTTTTTTTTTACAAAAAAAGTATCAGTTTTTACGAAAAAACAATTTTAATTGGATCAAAGGAAGTATAAAAACGGGTGCGTTTAACGGACTCCATTCGTCTCCCATTTACTGCAACGTGAAAAAAAAACTATTAAACGTTTCTATAGGTTTTTTTTGCTACACTATTTTCTCCCGCCCCCAAAAAAAGTACAGAAACGTAAACAATGACAAAATTACGCGCTTCTGAACTATGTCCTGCTAGTTGTAGTCTATGGGTCCGTCATGCCATACGCTTCTATACGTTTTTTATATTTACAAACGTATCCGTTTGACGCACTACAAAAGCAAGATGTGAACAGGCCCTAAGAATTCTAATTCCGCCTTTGAATTGTCAGTCATTATGGCTCAGTCCTCGATTTACGGTCGGACTGGCGATGACCGCGCCGAGCCTCGTGTGTAGCAGTCAGAGTGTGACGTTCGGGGGCAGATAATCGGCACTGGCGCCGGTGTAACATGTCCGTGGACGGACGCTCTGTAGCGGTTTTTACGGATCTCCGTGTTCCTCTCTTAATGAAATATGTTTGTTTAAACTGTTTTTTCCCGTTACCATGACAACCTATCCACCACGGACCGGCCTGCCGACAACCGCAGACGCATCATTAACCCCCCGGCTTCCAGTGAGCAGCAAGAAGATAATACATTATTTACAGCGCTGAGCATCCTGGGATGGATGGATAGATAGATAGATAGATAGATAGGAGATAGATAGATAGATAGATAGGAGATAGATAGATAGATAGATAGATAGATAGATAGATAGATAGATAGATAGATAGATAGATAGATAGGAGATAGATAGATAGATAGATAGATAGATAGATAGATAGATAGATAGATAGATAGATAGATAGATAGATAGATAGATAGGAGATAGATAGATAGATAGATAGATAGATAGATAGGAGATAGATAGGTAGATAGATAGATAGATAGATAGATAGAAATGAGATAGATAGATAGATAATAGATAGATAGATAGATAGATAGATATACACAGTGCAGGGGGTTATCGGGTACAGTGCGGGGAGTTATCGGGTGCAGTGCGGGGGTTATCGGGTACAGTGCGGGGGTTATCGGGTACAGTGCGGGGGTTATCGGGTACAGTGCGGGGGTTATCGGGTACAGTGCAGGGGTTATCGGGTACAGTGCGGGGGTTATCAGGTGCAGTGCGGTGGGTTATCGGGTACAGTGCGGAGGGTTATCGGGTACAGTGCGGGGGTTATCGGGTGCAGTGCGGGGGTTATCAGGTGCAGTGCGGGGGTTATCAGGTACAGTGCGGGGGTTATCGGGTACAGTGCAGGGGGTTATCGGGTACAGTGCGGGGGTTATCGGGTACAGTGCGGGAGTTATCGGGTGCAGTGCGGGGGGTTATCGGGTGCAGTGCGGGGGTTATCAGGTACAGTGCGGGGTTATCGGTGCAGTGCGGGGCTATCGGGTGCAGTGCGGGGTTATCGGGTGCAGTGCGGAGGGTTATCGGGTACAGTGCGGGGGTTATCGGGTACAGTGCGGGGTTATCGGGTACAGTGCGGGGAGTTATCGTGTGCAGTGCGGGGGTTATCGGATACAGTGCAGGGGTTACTCGGGTACAGTGCGGGGGTTATCGGGTACAGTGCGGGAGTTATCGGGTGCAGTGCGGGGGTTATCGGGTACAGTGCGGGGGTTATCGGGTACAGTGCGGGGGTTATCAGGTACAGTGTGGGGGGTTATCGGATACAGTGCAGGGGGTTATCGGGTACAGTGCGGGGGTTATCAGGTGCAGTGCGGAGGGTTATCGGGTACAGTGCAGGGGGTTATCGGGTACAGTGCGGGGGTTATCAGGTGCAGTGCGGAGGGTTATCGGGTACAGTGCAGGGGGTTATCGGGTACAGTGCGGGGGTTATCAGGTACAGTGCGGAGGGTTATCGGGTACAGTGCGGGGGTTATCGGGTACAGTGCAGGGGTTATCGGGTACAGTGCGGGGGTTATCGGGTACAGTGCGGGGGTTATCGGGTACAGTGCGGGGGTTATCGGGTACAGTGCGGGGGTTATCAGGTACAGTGCGGGGGTTATCAGGTACAGTGCAGGGGGTTATCAGGTACAGTGCGGGGGTTATCGGGTACAGTGCGGGGGTTATCGGGTACAGTGCGGGGGTTATCGGGTACAGTGCGGGGGTTATCGGGTACAGTGCGGGGGTTATCAGGTACAGGGCGGAGGGTTATCGGGTACAGTGCGGGGGTTATCGGGTACAGTGCAGGGGGTTATCGGGTACAGTGCGGGGGTTATCGGGTACAGGGCGGAGGGTTATCGGGTACAGTGCGGGGGGTTATCGGGTACAGTGCGGGGGGTTATCGGGTACAGTGCGGGGGGTTATCAGGTACAGTGCGGAGGGTTATCGGGTACAGTGCGGGGGTTATCGGGTACAGTGCGGAGGGTTATCAGGTACAGTGCGGAGAGTTATCAGGTGCAGTGCGGGGGTTATCGGGTACAGTGCGGGGGTTATCGGGTACAGTGCGGGGGTTATCGGGTACAGTGCGGAGGGTTATCGGGTACAGTGCGGGGGTTATCGGGTACAGTGCGGGGGTTATCGGGTACAGTGCGGGGGTTATCGGGTACAGTGCGGGGGTTATCGGGTACAGTGCGGGGGTTATCGGGTACAGTGCGGGAGGTTATTGGGTACAGTGCGGGGGTTATCGGGTACAGTGCGGGGGTTATCGGGTACAGTGCGGGGGTTATCGGATACAGTGCGGGGGTTATCAGGTACAGTGCAGGGGGTTATCGGGTACAGTGCGGAGGGTTACTGGATACAGTGCAGGGGTTATCGGGCGCAGTGCGGGGGTTATCAGGTACAGTGCGGAGGGTTACTGGATACAGTGCAGGGGTTATCGGGCGCAGTGCAGGGGTTATCAGGTACAGTGCAGGGGTTATCAGGTACAGTGCGGGGGTTATCGGGTACAGTGCGGGGGTTATCGGGTACAGTGCGGAGGGTTATCGGGTACAGTGCGGGGGTTATCGGGTACAGTGCGGGGGGTTATCGGGTACAGTGCGGGGGGTTATCAGGTACAGTGCGGGGGGTTATCGGGTACAGTGCGGGGGGTTATCGGGTACAGTGCGGGGGGTTATCGGGTACAGTGCGGGGGGTTATCGGGTACAGTGCGGGGGGTTATCGGGTACAGTGCGGGGGGTTATCGGATACAGTGCGGGGGGTTATCAGGTACAGTGCAGGGGGTTATCGGGTACAGTGCGGAGGGTTACTGGATACAGTGCAGGGGGTTATCGGGCGCAGTGCGGGGGGTTATCAGGTACAGTGCGGAGGGTTACTGGATACAGTGCAGGGGGTTATCGGGCGCAGTGCGGGGAGTTATTGGGTGCAGTGCAGGGGGTTATCGGGTACAGTGCAGGGGGTTATCGGGTACAGTGCGTGGGGTTAACGGGTACAGTGCGGGGGTTATCGGATACAGTGCGGGGGTTATCGGATACAGTGCAGGGGGTTATCGGGTGCAGTGCGGGGGTTATCGGATACAGTGCGGGGGTTATCGGGTACAGTGCGGGGGTTATCGGGTACAGTGCGGGGGGTTATTGGGTACAGTGCGGGGGTTATCGGGTACAGTGCGGGGGGTTATCGGGTGCAGTGCGGAGGGTTATCGGGTACAGTGCGGGGGGTTATCGGGTACAGTGCGGGGGTTATCGGGTACAGTGCGGGGGTTATCGGGTACAGTGCGGGGGTTATCGGTGTGCAGTGCGGGGGTTATCGGGTACAGTGCAGGGGTTATCGGGTACAGTGCGGGGGTTATCGGGTACAGTGCGGGGAGTTATCGGGTGCAGTGCGGGGGTTATCGGGTACAGTGCGGAGGTTATCGGGTACAGTGCAGGGGTTATCGGGTACAGTGCGGGGGTTATCAGGTACAGTGCGGAGGGTTATCGGGTACAGTGCGGGGGTTATCGGGTACAGTGCGGGGGTTATCAGGTACAGGGCGGAGGGTTATCGGGTACAGTGCGGGGGTTATCAGGTACAGTGCGGAGGGTTATCGGGTACAGTGCGGGGGTTATCGGGTACAGTGCGGGGGTTATCGGGTACAGTGCGGGGGTTATCGGGTACAGTGCGGGGGGTTATCAGGTACAGTGCGGGGGTTATCGGGTACAGTGCGGAGGGTTATCAGGTACAGTGCGCGGAGGGTTATCAGGTACAGTGCGGGGGGTTATCGAGTACAGTGCGAAGTTACTGAGTACAGTGCGGGGGTTATCGGGTACAGTGCGGGGGTTATCGGGTACAGTGCGGGGGTTATCGGGTACAGTGCGGGGGGTTATCGGGTACAGTGCGGGGGTTATCGGGTACAGTGCGGGGGTTATCGGGTACAGTGCAGGGGGTTATCGGGTACAGTGCGGGAGGTTATCGGAGTACAGTGCGGGGGTTATCGGGTACAGTGCGGGGGTTATCGGGTACAGTGCGGGGGTTATCGGGTACAGTGCGGGGGGTTATCGGTACAGGCGGAGGTTATCGGTGAGCGGGGGGTTATCGAGTACAGTGCGGGGGTTATCGGGTACAGTGCGAGTATCGGTACAGTGCGGGGGTCGGGTACAGTGCGGGGTTACAGTGCAGGGGTTATCGGGTACAGTGCAGGGGGTTATCGGGTACAGTGCGGAGGGTTACTGGATACAGTGCAGGGGGTTATCGGGCGCAGTGCGGGGAGTTATCGGGTGCAGTGCAGGGGGTTATCGGGTACAGTGCAGGGGTGATCGGGTACAGTGCGGGGGGTGCTCGGGTACAGTGCGGAGGGTTATCGGGTACAGTGCGGGGGTGATCGGTTATCGGATTACAGTGCGGGGGTTATCGGATACAGTGCAGGGGGTTATCGGGTGCAGTCGCGGGGGTTATTGGGTACAGTGCGAGGGGTTATCGGGTTACAGTGCGGGGGGAGTTATTGGGTACAGTGCTGGGGGTTATCGGGTACAGTGCGGGGGTTATCGGATACAGTGCGGGGTTATCGGGTACAGTGCGAGGGGTTATCGGGTACAGTGCGGGGGTTATCGGGTACAGTGCGGGGGGTTATCGGTACAGTGCGGGGGTTATCCGGACGCAGTGCGCGGGGTTATCAGGCACAGTGCAGGGGGTTATCGGGTAGCCAGCGCGGAGGGTTACTCGATTACAGTGCAGGGGGTTGATCGGGTGAGTGCGGGAGTTATTGGGTGCAGTGCAGGGGTTATCGGGCACAGTGCAGGGGTTATCGGCCAGTCGGGGTTATCGGCACAGTGCGGGGGGTTATCGGATACAGTGCGGGGGGCTATCGATGACAGTGCAGGGTTATCGGGTGCAGTGCGGGGGTTATCGATGACAGCGGGGTTACCGGGCAGTGCGGTTATGTACAGTGCGGGGGCCATCGGACAGCGCGGGGTGCTTACGGGTACAGTGCGGGGGCTATACTGCGCGGGGGTTATCGGTACAGCGCGGTTATCGGGTACAGTGCAGGGGGTTATCGGTACAGTGGGGGCATCGGTACAGTGCAGGGGTTATCAGGTACAGTGCGGGGGTTATCAGGTGCAGTGCGGAGGGTTACTGGATACAGTGCAGGGGTTATCGGGCGCAGTGCGGGGGGTTATCAGGTACAGTGCTGGGGGGTTATCAGGTACAGTGCGGGGGTTATCAGGCACAGTGCAGGGGGTTATCAGGTACAGTGCGGGGGGTTATCGGGTACAGTGCGGGGGTTGATCGGGTACAGTGCGGGGGTTATCGGGTACAGTGCGGGGGTTATCAGGTACAGTGCGGGGGTTATCAGGTACAGTGCAGGGGTTATCAGGCACAGTGCAGGGGGTTATCGAGGTACAGTGCGGGGGTTATCGGGTACAGTGCGGGGGTTATCGGGTACAGTGCGGGGGTTATCGGGTACAGTGCGGGGGTTATCAGGTACAGTGCGGAGGGTTACCGGGTACAGTGCGGGGGTTATCAGGTACAGTGCGGAGGTTACCGGGTACAGTGCGGGGGTTATCGGGCGCAGTGCGGGGAGTTATCAGGTGCAGTGTGGGGGAGGGGCAGCATCAGTTCTCTTTGTGGCTGTCACATTGTGAATGTCAGTCTGGGCGCCGCGCTCCTCACCTCCCAATTCTGCACCTCAACCCCGTACTGCACAGCACTGACTGGCGCGGTCACTGCCACCTTCATTGTCTCCTGTGCTGACAGTGACTCTTCTGGGCAGTGCCAGCCACGCCTGGTAACAGAGACCACTGGCCCCATGTCGTGGTTTTCGGCACGGACTTGCACACAGTAGTTTTTTTACGCTTTCCATTGGTTTCAATGGTTTCTGGTGCTCTGTGTGAACTGGCCCTTATATTGTTCAGTAGATTTGCGCAGGGTTTGGATCTGGGTCTTGCGCCCATTAGACTAATGGTAAAATCCGCCTGTACCACCACAGCACCCGTGCGCCTAGGGTAGGTTCACACAACAAAATCCCGGCAGAAAACCGCTGCGCTGTGGGTTCAGCCGTAGGGTTTTCATGTGGACCTGCTCCAGATATAGCGCCATTGAATAGAGGCTCCAATTATAATGCTCAGGA
>JAKVIS010003811.1:0-15737 GCA_033119425.1 Bufotes viridis | reverse complement strand
GGTTGAATTCCAACCTGTTAATCCATTTTCCCTGGAGATAAGATGTTCCAAAAGGGTCCGGAAGCCGATTATCCCCTCTCCTGTTAAGCGTGAGTTGGGTATGCTAGCTGGCCAGTCATGTGATGTCTATGGGTAGCTCCAGGCGGTGTCCACACATATCTTTCCAATGGCTCATGTACACAATCTTAGTATGGCTCTGTACTGGCAGGACCCATAGAAGTGTATGGGAAGATATTGTATCTCCATATGCTTCCAGTTTCATAAGGAATGTGATCACAAAGCCTACTAACAAAAACTTCTTCTATCCACTTTTACATCAGCTCATGTGAAAAATGAGCTGGCTACAATGCCGTGAGCTTCCTTACTTTAGCCAGTAGGTCATAATCTTTACCAAACACCTCCGGTGTAAATGTATTCAGGCCAATCTATGATCAGTACACAGTAAGTTGCTGTCTGTACCTAACATGTTTGAAGGACCTGGATGTATCTCGTGTTAAGCAGGATAATCTAGCTTTTCAGTTCCTCGATTAGCAGGCATGTTTCTTAAAGCTCCTTTAGGCCACATTTACAAGGCCCGATGATCGGGTCGACTGTCTGGAACAACAATACCTACAAAAGCTTGTTCCCAATAATCAGTCGTGTAAAGGTGCCGCATATCACCCGATGACCGACTGAAACGATCAGTTCATTGGGTATAATCATCTGAGGTGTGGACACCTCAATCATTGTCTAAACGGCACTCTGCGGCCCAGGAACAATGATTTTGTATGGGGACGAGCGACAGCAGCAGACACTGCTCGTTGGTCCCCATAGAGAGCAGATGTTGCATCTTGCCTCCTCTGACAAGCAGGGGTTATCGGAACGGATTGCCTGCTGTGTTGACCTAGTTAAAGGGGTCTTTACCTTTCCAGGAAATGTGACTAGTAGAGGAAGGACGGGTGTCAGGGCCTCTCCATTACCTATGTACTCTCTAAACTGGCTATGGTTTTCTTGTTATACACAGTGGTGTTTAGGATCTTGCAGTGATAATTTTATAGTGCCTGAATCTGCTGCCTTCAAAGGTCATGCAAAGCCTTTCAGTCATGGCTCTATCACAATAGTGAGAGATTTGCAGGTAGTTAAATCCGTATCATGTTACATGGTGCAGTCAGATGTTTAGCAGCATCAGCTCCACAATACTGTAGTCTACTAATGCAACATAAAAGGTTCGAGGAATCCAGATAGAGGTAGAATCAAGGTACAAGGTCACAGGAATGACGCTTCCAATTGTATCACCAGTAAAACAATAGCTCCCATTCAATCCTGTGTAAACCTCAGGGTGCAGAAGTTAAAGTGACCCTCTGGTTCAAGAAAATCTGCATTAAGGGTGGATTCAAACACAGGTTTTTAGTGCTGTTTTTCAGCAATTTTTTTTTTTCAAATGTGGCTTTTGGTGCGTTTTTTAATTTATTTTATTTTTTTTGCAGAAAGAACACCAGCTACAGATAAGACTATGGAAGCTAAAAGTCTATGGAAACATGAAATGCAGTACACACTTTTTTTTTTTTTTTTTGCTACTGGCATTTCTGTGTCCCTGGCATCTTATTTCTAAGACCTCTTGCACACAAAGTTTTTTTTTTCCTGTTTACGTTCTCTTTTTTGCGGTCCGTATACGGAACCATTCATTTCAATGGGTCCGCAAATAAAACGGAATGTACTCCGTATGCATTCCGTTTCCGTTCAAAGATAGAACATGTCCTATTATTGCCAGCAAATCACGTTCCGTGGCTCCATTCAAGTCAATGGGGCTGTAAATAAAAACGGAACGGATACCAAATGCATCCGTATGTCTTCCGTACCTGTTCCGTTTTTTGCGGAACCATCCATGGAAAATTTTCTGACCAGCCCAATTTTTCTATGTAATTACTGTATACTGTATATGCCATGCTTCTGTTCCGCAAAAAATTGATCGCATATGGAAATATAAACACTACTGAAACGGAGCAAGGGATCCGTGAAAAATGGACCGCAAAATACTGAAAAAGCCATACGGTCGTGTGCAAGAGGCCTAAAGGCAGCATGTTGATGCAATGGCATTTTGTTGTCTATGCTACTCACCTATAGGAAACAAATGCCATCCACACTTTTGGGAAAAAAGCAAGCTTTTTCTATAGCACTTTTTGGCAGTAAAAAAAAAGCTAGACACAATTTGTGTGGGGAGGAAGCCTGACTGAGGAAGGGACAGAACATTCGCCTGGTGCCCTCCTTTTCATCTATTTAGCTGCAGATCTGTTGATTTCCAGGCCGCTCTTCTGCCATCCAAGATGGCCATGCCTCCTCTCAGACTACTCACTGCGCATCAGTATTCCAAATGCTTCCTTCTGCCATCGGGCCGGCCACAAACAGCCCTGACCAATCCAGGTGCTTCTCTGGACAAGAAGGTACTGTTTTGGACTATGGGTGCACAGTGTACATCGGCTAGTGTGAGAAGCCGTGTGGCTATCTTGAACGGCAGAAGAGGAGCCCCGGAATCAGCAGATATGCGGATGAAAGATGGGCAGCATTTTTTTTACTTGGGGGTCACTTTCGACACTTATCATTATCTCAATAGTGTAAAATGTCTGATCCCATCACTGTGAAGTCTCAACGACAAGAAGGGATGGAGGACTTGGGGTCAGAATACCATAAACAGAATAACCAAAGGATGAATGTACATGAACTGGTAATTGATGGACTGTTAATTAAATGACTGGACTGTCACAAACATGGCGGCTGTATTGAAATGTGAATAAAGGAGAAAAGCTGCATACAGATTCATACGCTCCAGGAATGTGTTTCATGTCTCTGACGCCGAGCTGTGGAGATTATGACATTTTGAAAGACTGTAATAAAAGCACAACCTGTTTTGTGGCGCAGAAACAACTACACAAACCAATAAATGATACGATCAGATCTTGTTGTCATGGTTCAATCACAGGGTGAACTGGATGAGGAAGTCCTTCATTCCTGGGCCCTGGGAAATAAAGGTATGGGCCCTCTTACCAACCACTATTGCCGTGATGCACTGGATTTGGGTGAATACAACTCATTTTAGGATCACTTCCTACGGAGCTGAGGGTCTGTTCCTGAGTTATGATACTTTTTCTTAATATGGAAGTTAGGCCCTTGGTGCCGTGAGGGTGTCACCATTGCTTTTGTTGGATCCATGCTCCGCTCAATCCTGTAGCCTGCCTTTCCCTCGCTGCTTTGCCGCTGCCTGTTGCTGTCAATCAAAGCAGCGAGGGAGAGGCTGGCCAAAGAAAGGAGTGGAGCTTGGGTGCAAAAAGAGCTATGGTGACACCTCCATTGCACCAAAGGCCTAATTTGCATATTAAGCAAAAGTATCACAGCTCGGATCAAAAAAGAAAAACTGTGTTTTAATCAGATGAACCACAGCTATGTGTCTATGCAAACAGTTGGAAAGTGAGATTACTGGTGACAGATTCCCTTAAATAATGCTCTAAATAATCAGGTGGCTGTAGGTATTAATTCTGGCATTGGGCCAGGGGCGTAGCTATAGGGGGTGCAGAGATAGCAGTCGCTACCGGGCCCAGGAGCCTAAGGGGCCCAAAGAACCTTGTGCCGCATAAAAGACACCGGTATTATAGAAAGTGCATGCTGGTCAAGTTACACCTCTGGCTGGAGGGAAGGGGCAAGAATTTGGCATGGGGGTCATTCCAATTTTGCCTCAGGCAGCATGAAGGCTATGTGCTTCCCTGCCACTGGCCACAAATCACTCAGGAAGGGGGCCCAAGCTGAGCTCTCGCACCAGGGCCCATGAGCCTTCAGTTACGCCCCTGCATAAGGCCCTCAGTCGCTGCCCTAATGGCACATATTTTGTGGTTGTATTGCACGTGTCAGGAGAAACAAGCTGTTCCACATAAAAACTATAGACTGGAAGATGGCAGCCTGTGTTTCAAATCCATTCACAGACTACATAAAACATATCTTGCCTTCATATTATTTGAAAACTCCCCTTTCAGCGGGGAATAACTTCAAAGGAGATGTCACATAAAGGACATTTATCACCTATCCACAGGATATGTGATTGATTTGTCTGATTGCGGGGGACCCCACTGCTGGAAATCTCATCAGCCGCTAGAACGGTGTTCTCTGAGCCCCCCATTCCTTCTCACTGCTCAAGCACTGTGACAAGTTTGAATGGAGTAGTGGTCACATAGGTGCACTGCCATTCATTTCTCTAGGGCTAATGGAAATGGTACTCAACTCTTTTAGACATCCCCTGAGACACAGTTTCAGCTCCCGTACACTGCAGTCACACAGTGAGTAGAAATGAGGGGGCTTGAGACCAATGACAGGTGGGGTTTCCAGTGGTGGATACTGGATAGGTGATAAATGTCCTTTGTGGGAAAACCACTTTGAATCTCAAACTATTAGGCCTCTTTCACACGGGCGTCATGCTTGACGCCCGGATAAGAGGTGGGTGCGTTGCGGGAATATGCGCGATTTTCCCGCGCGGGTGCAAACGTTTGTAATGTGTTTTGCACGCGCGTGAGAAAAATCGCCATGTTTGGTACCCAGACCCGAATCCGGACTTCATCACTGAAGTCCAGTTTTGGGTCTTCTGGACAATTGATTATTTTCCCTTATAACATGGTTATAAGGGGAAATAATAGCATTCTTAATAAAGAATGTATAGTAAAAGGAAGAGGAAGGGGTTAAAAATAATAAAAGTTAACTTACCTTAGCCACTTGATCGCGTAGTCGCGATCTGTCCTCTCTTCCCCAGCATCAGCTAACAACTAAAGGACCTGTGATGACGTCACATCACATGGTCCAATCACATGGTCCATCACCATGGTAAGATGGACCATGTGATGTGACGTCATCACAGGTCCTTTAGATCTTAGCTGATGCAGGGAAAGAGAGGACAGATCGCAACTACGCGATCAAGTGGCTAAGGTAAGTTAACTTTTATTATTTTTAACCCCTTCCTCTCCATTTTACTATTCTTTATTAAGAATGCTATTATTTCCCCTTATAACCATTTTATAAGGGAAAATAATAAAGATCGGGTCCTGTTGCTAAGCAACCATGCGGGAAAATCGCAACGCATCCGCACTTGCTTGCGGATGCTTGCGATTTTCCCGCAGCCCCATTCACTTCTATGGGGCCTGCGTTGCGTGAAAAACGCACAATATAGAGCATGCTGCGATTTTCACGCAACGCAGAAGTGATGCGTGAAAATCACCGCTCATGTGCACATCCCCATAGAAATGAATGGGTCCGGATTCAGTGCGGGTGCAATGCGTCCTCCTCACGCATTGCACCCGCGCGGAAAACTCGCCCGTGTGAAAGGGGCCTTAGGGTCATTTATCAAACTGGTGTAAAGTAGGACTGGCTTAGCTGCCCATAGCAACCAATCAGATTCCACTTTTCATTTTTCACAGCTCCTTTGGTAAATGAAACGTGGAATCTGATTGGTTGCTATGGGCAACTAAGCCAGTTCTACTTTACACTAGTTTGATAAATGACCCTGTATATTAGAAAAGTGATATTTATGCAGTTCAGTAATTTGGTACTTGCCGAGGACATATTTCCCACAGGACATTGTTTTTTACTCTGTTGCTATAATGTTATTGTCCGAAGGGTTGAAACTTTGCTGGTTTTCATTTTTCACAGATATACATTCTAAAGAGATCAGGTGTTTGTGGTAACCAGCAAAAATGTCATTTTACAGATGGACAGGACCAATACAGTACATGTAATTGCTATGTAATTAGGTTGAAAGCCCAGTGCATAAATCTGCATACACTGCAAAATAATGACTCCACCGCTTTCCACAAGTTATGCATATGAATATGAATTGTGAATACGTGATTGATAAATAAATAATTCATGTTCTTTAGGCTTGTGAGAAAGCATAGATAGTGTTGCCTTGTCACATAAACTGGTATAGTAAAAATGCAGTTGAATACAATATCAATAAGATAAAATCTTGTAGAAATATTCATATGGTAAAAAAATAATACAAAGTCGAATGTTCCCCATATGAGGGGTCAATATAGAAACAAGGGGGCAAGACAAGACATAGACAGGAATGGCCAGTAGTGGTCACCAACATCATTGGAGTATAGGTTGATTTAGACAGGGCGATATTCGGGCACATTATCGGTAACGAACTTCCTGCAAACGCTCATTCCCAACACTCTGCCCATCTAAAGTTGCAACCGGCACCCCATGAACGAAATGCTTGTTCATCGGGTGAAATCATCCTTAGTGCTCGCAAGTAAATTAGCATTTCCGGGCAGCAGATCGTGCTGTCTATACGGTGATCTGCTGCCCAGAAACAATGCAGATGTATGAGAGTGAGTGACCGCAATAACGTACTGTGCAGGTGATCGCTGCATGTAAATGTAGCGCTTCACGTCCACTTAGCGAGCAGCTAACTGTTGAGAAGGAACGCTTCCCAACAATCTGCTTTTAGTTGCCCCATCTAAATCCCCTTTAAATCATAGCTACCTATTAGCTTCTATTGATCATGTAAAGGCCAGTACTCCTCCCAAGGTGCCAGATCTTATCAAATAACTTCAGAGTATTGTGAAAAGCTGGCCAAACACATTAGATCGAGGTTGGTTGATGGCTGGACACCGGTTGAACAAGCAAATGAAATCGGGTGATGGATGAAAGATCTTTCTGGGAATGTTCTTTCAAAGAAGGACCTTTAGTTAACGAACCGTTTTGTTCGACTGTCAGACGAAAATATTAAATGCAGCCAACTTCTATTCAAATGATAATGGTCTATCCCAGTGATGGCGAACCTATGGCACGGGTGCCAGAGGCGGCACTCATAGCCCTCTCTGTGGGCACCAGCACCCTGGAAAAAGTCTATAGTATACCAATATGCCTTAGACTTTTTCTGCCATTCATCAGCCCCAGGACGCACTATGAACGGCGCAGGCAGCGCACTGAATGTAGGCTATTAAGCTATTATAGCTAAATGATAAAGTATATGAAAGATATACTGTATTGGTATTGAGGTTAAATTGCCATGTTGGCACTTTGCGATAAATAAGTGGGTATTTGGTTGCAGTTTGGGCACTCTGTCTCTAAAAGGTTCACCATCACTGGTCTATCCTTTGTTGGATAAAATGATCTTTCGTTGTTAAAATTCAAAAGACAAACATTCGTTTTGGTTGAAGTCGTCTATTTTGAACAACTTTAGACTAATATGTACGGCCTCCTTAAGGCTACATTCACACGAGTGCCGTCACATAGCCGTTTTAAGAACCAAATCAGCCAGTAAATAGCAGATGTTTTCACTGCCAGATGCACCCCATTGAAATCAATGAGGCTGTTTCTAACAGCCATTTAGATGGGCGTGCCCCCGTCCAAATGGGTACACTAGTGAAACATGGCCTTTTAGGGTTTAAAGTAAAAAATAAATAAATTGCTCATCCACTTGGACACGCAGAGACAGTCGCTTCTCACTTAACCCAAACCTTGACGTCATCACACTGGGAGCGCAGGTTCTTCTGCATCAAGTGATGAGCGACTGTACCTGCGCGTGCAAGTGGAAGCAGAACTGGCACGCACTATTAGTACTGGAGGCCACTAATAGGGGCATTAATAATCCTGGAGGGCACTAATGGGGCATTCTTTATATTGGCAGCACTATGGGGACCATTATTCAAAGTGGGGGCATTATGGCGGCCATTATTCATACTGGAGGGCACTATGGGTGCATTATGTATACTGTGAGGGCACTGCCAAGGTTGAGATGTTAAAAAAAAACAATTGGTCACTGCAATACTATTCATTTGCACTAGAGACACAGAAATACAATACTTAAGGGGGCATGTTAATTCTGTGAGTGATGTAAAAGCCATTTTTGGGGTTCAGACCACATTTTCATCCGTCTTACTGTAATAGGGGAGTTAATCAGTCTGTTAATTGTGTCGGTGACATAAAGCCTTTTTTTGGGGGGGGGGGGAGATACACCTCACCTGCATCTGTGACATGAAAATACAATAGTTAATCAGTCTCTTATTTGTGTCAGTGGCATAAAGTTTTTTTTGGGGGGGTGGGGGGGGAGATACACCTCATCTGCATCCGTGACACGCAAATACAATAGTTATTCTTTTTGTTAATTCTGTCGGTGACCTATGGACACTTTTTGGGGTGCAAAAAACTTCATTTGCACCCGTGACACAGAAACACAATTGTTCGTCTGTCAGCCAATTTTGTGGGTGACTGTAAAAAATGAGATCAAATTGGGGACGAGGCAGTGGTGCTGTTGGTGGAGCTCCTGCTGCCGGGAGAGGACGTTGTCGATCTAAGCTCCCAAATGAAACAACTTCCTCTGGTGCACGTAGGCGACAGGACATTCTGCATCATTTTGTAGGCCGGAATACTGCTCTAAGAATGGTGTGGCCAGAATAAGTAGAGGCGGTAGTAGACTGAATGACTGAGAATGCCTCCAGTTCCTTCACATTGTCTCCCACCTGGTCCACTGCTGAAAGTGCAAAGTTGGCACCAGCGGCCAATGGGCATCTGTCTTCCACCTCAACCCCTTGCACATCAGCCAAGCAGTCTGAGCCCCAAGTCATGCAGCAGTCACTTATGCTTTTTGATGACTCTGCTGGTGGGGTTTCCATGGGACATCCACCTAGCCCTGCTCCAGAAGTGACAGAGATTGAGTGCACTGATGCCCAACCACTTACCGGTATGTTTGAGGATGAGGACGTGGGAGGACTGCCACAGAGTGTCTCTGATGATGATGACGAAACACAGGTGTCAACTGCTGCGGCTTTCTGCACTGTACAGAACGGCAAGGAGGGCAGGGGTCAGGAGTGGGTCAAAGATGATGTGGAGGATGATGAGGTCCTAGACCCTACATGGCATCCAAGTGATGTGTGCAGTTCGGAGAAAGATGTCGGGGTCACGCAGCACCAGCCGCACAGTAGAAGAGGGAACGTTGCAAACGCAGAGCAGCCGACCCCTAGCCAGTATGCCTGCTACTGCCCAACGCACCGAGGGACTGAGCATACCAAAGCCAGCTCAAAGGAGTTCCCTGGTATGGCAGTTCTTCAGGCAATGTAGACATCAAGACACGAGTGGTTTGCACACTGTGCAGTCGAGCTTAAAGCGAGGCATAAATGTTCTAAACCTGAGCACCACCTGCATGACCAGGCTTCTAACTGCAAAGTACGAGCTGCAGTGGAGTACACACCTCAAGAACCACGAAAGATCTGAGGCTCCTCCTGCTCCCTCTTCTGCTGCATGCTCTGCCTCTTCTTCCCCTGGAGCAACGAGCCACCTGCAAAGAGATGATGTGACAGCAACACCACCAGTGTCACCGAGCATCTCCACACTGTCCCATGGTAGCATTCAGTTGTCCTTTCCCAAATATTGGGCAGAAAGAGGAAGTACCCCCCTATCCACCCGTAAGTCCTGGCCCTGAATGCCAGCATTTCAAAATTCCTGGCCTTTAAAATGATGCCATTCCATCTGGTGGAGAACAGATAGTTTTAAAAATTTAATGATGGTGGCTGTCCCACGGTACGTGGTTCCCAGCCACCACTACTTTTTCAGGTGAGCCGCCCCTGACCTGCACGAACAAGTGGTGGAAAATATCAAGTGTGCGCTGCGCAACACTATCAGTGGCACAGTCCACATAACCACCGATACATGGACCAGTAAGTACGGGTAGGGATATTATATCTAACTGCCCACTGGGTAAATGTAGTGGCAGCTGGGCCTGAGGCGGAAAGCGGTTCAGCGCATATCGTACCACCACCGAGGATTGCTGGACGCTATCTAAGTAACTCCTCCTCCGCCTGTTTCTTCTCTACCGCCTCCTCATCCGGTCAGTGCAACACCTGAACCAACAACTTCAGCACAGCCAGGGGGGAACGACAGCAGGCTGTTCTGAATCTCATATGTTTGGGGGAAAACGGAACACCGCGCAGGAGCTGTAGATGGGAATGGAAGAACAGACCGATGAGTGGTTGGTGCCGCTGAGCCTCAAGCCCGGCCTGGTGATGCGCGATAATGGGCGAAATCTCGTAGCAGCTCTGGGCCTAGCCGGTTTGACGCACATCCCTTGCCTGATGCATGTGCTTAAACGGATTGTCTCACCAAGCAAGTTTGAGCCATCCTCGGTCCCTCCAGTGTGCCCTTTCATGCTGAATGTGGCGTTTGAATAATTTTAATCATCCAATGAGGAGAGGGCCCTGACAACCCCCCATGTACATGCGCGCTCCCGACAAGGCATCTTTTCAGCCTGTACTATATAGAATCCTTGGCTGACTAGATCGTGACACCCCCTACACCAGCGTGTGCACCAGTTTTTGTCTGGTCGAAACCCAGCGCCCATGCCAGAAAGCATCAGGGTCCCATTATAGTCAATGGGGTCTGGTGGTGCACGGCAATAAGAGGCTAGGCTGGATGCGGTGAACTCCAGCAGCCTGCCAGAAGGCTTTACTGCATGTGTGAATCTAGCCTTACAAATACTGACCCAGCCGAGGACAAAATTACACTCTTTTGGCGTCCACTGGGTGAAAGAAGGGCTATGGATATGTGATATATGTGCCAGGAGCTTTCCTGAACCTAATACAGGGTGGCCCACGAAAAAGTAGCCCGCCTCCAACATCTCCACATCAAACTGCCTAATAGTAAACCAGTCTTAGTTGCCCATAGCAACCAATCAGAGCTCAGCTTTCAGTTCCTACAGGGCTCTGTAAAAGCTGAGCTCTGATTAGTTGTTATGGACAAAGACAGATTTAGGGCTCATGCACACTAACGTATTTTCTTTCTATTTCCTTTCCGTTTTTTGTGTTCCTTATGCGGAACCATTCATTTCAATGGATCCGTATTTCCGTTCCGTTCAATGATAGAACATGTCCTATTATTGTCCATATCACGGACAAGGATAGTACTGTTCTATCAGGGGCCAGCTGTTTCGCACACGGACGTCAATCCGTATTTTTTGCAGGCCGCAAAATACTGAAAAAGCCATACGTTCGTGTGCATGAGCCCTTACTACTATTAATGGGAGTGACAGAAATGCGGCGTACACACGGAAGGTATCCATATTTTACAGATCTGTGGATTGCAGACTGAAATATAACCACGGCCGTGTGCCTAAGGCCTAATAAACATATTACATCTGCACGCATTTTGGCGCCCGCGGGGTCTCTGCATTTCTGGGGAGGTGCACCCCTTGTGGCCGCACATTACATAGCGCTCTGCTGTACCCCAGTATTAATGAATACGCCATTCTCTGTAAGACGTCTTCCAGACCCTTCTGCATCAAATAGTAAAACACTAGCGCCCACTTTTTATTGGATTTGGGCGCTGACCCGCGGAGGTGCTGTAGCGAGTTTTCCGTGCGGAGGCGTGACGTGAAAGGCACCGCGCTGAACCCTGACCCATTCAATTCAATGGGTCTGTGCACACGAAACACTGAACACAATTGCAGACAAAACTGACTGAACTTGCTTGCGAAATCAGGTGAGTTTTACTGAACGCATCCTGAGAGAATCCGTACCGCTTGTGTGAAAGGGGCCTTATAGGGTCACTCTGAATGAAATACCCTAGCGGTTCTGGAGACTGCGGTGGTAACTTATGGGAACTCTGCACCTGGTACTTATGGGGCGCTGTGGGCACAGGGGGCATATTCGTGGTGGAGAAGCCCATGGTCCCTGTACACACGCAGGCAGCTTCCCTCACACCCCCCGTACAGCGGCCATGTCTCCTCTGCCGCTAAACATTCTCAGTCTCGCGCTCCTACAACCACCTCTCTGTAAACTTTCACCAATCAGCGGGAGAGCTCCTCCGTTACCATGACTACACTGGCCGGGACATCCGGCGTTCGCTGTTGCTAGGAGACATAAGGAGAGCGCTTTTCTCAACAACTTTGTGTAGTAGTTTGAGGAGAATTGTGCGGCCGGACTGCTGAACGGTAAGTACAGCCACCGTCTATTCCCCAGTGTTATTAATGCAGCACCGGAACTGATAGCGCGGTCCATTATTGGAAATCAGGGCTAGAACTATAGGGGGCAGAAGATGCACTTACACCTTGTGCTTGGGGGCCCATTGATGCTCTGGTTCATAAGTGATCATTGTTATCCCTGTACTGTGACATCACTGTCAATGTGCTTACTATCCCTCTACTTTGACATCACAGTATTTATTATCCCTGTACTGTGACATCACTGTTTATTATCATGTACTGTGACATCACTGAGCTTATTATTCCTGAACTGTGACATCACAGTTTATTCTCCCTGTACTGTGACATCACTGAGCTCATTATCCATGTACTGTGACATCACTGAGCTCATTATCCATGTACTGTGACATCACTGAGCTCATTATCCATGTACTGTTACATAACTGGTTATTATCCCTGTACTGTGACATCACTGAGCTTATTATTCCTGTACTGTGATATCACTGAGCTTATTATCCCTGTACTGTGACATCACTGAGCTTATTATCCCTGTACTGTGACATCACTGAGCTTATTATCCATGTACTGTGACATCACTGTGCTTATTATTCCTGAACTGTGACATCACTGAGCTCATTATCCATGTACTGTGACATCACTGTGCTTATTATTCCTGTACTGTGACATCACTGTGGTTATTCTCCCTGTACTGTGACATCACTGAGCTTATTATTCCTGTACTGTCTGTGACATCACTGTGTTTATTATCCCTGTACTGTGACATCAGTGTGCTTATTATTCAGGTACTGTGACATCACTAAGCTTATTATCTCTGTACTGTGACATCACTGTGCTTATTATTCCTGTACTGTGACATCACTGAGCTTATTATCCATGTACTGTTACATCACCGTTTATTATCTCTGTACTGTGACATCACTGAGATTATCTCTGTACTGTGACATCACTAAGATTATTACCCCTGTACTGTGACATCACTGAGCTTATTATCCCTGTACTGTGACATCACTGAGCTTATTATCCATGTACTGTTACATCACTGTTTATTATCTCTGTACTGTGACATCACTGAGATTATTATCCCTGTACTCTGACATCACTGTTTATTATCCATGTACTGTGACATCACTGTGCTTATTATTCCTGTACTGTGACATCACTGTGCTTATTATTCCTGTGATGTGACATCATTGTGTTTATTATCCATGTACAGTGACATCACTGAGATTATTATCCCTGTACTCTGACATCACTGTTTGTTATCATGTACTGTGACATCACTGAGCTTATTATTCCTGAACTGTGACATTGCAGTTGTCCTTTTCCACTAGCTGTGACATCATTATGTTTTTATGCTACCTTTGTGACTTTATACCTGTTCTGTGATGTCACTGCCCAGTCTTTATGTAATTCATAGTGACATCACTGCATGTAAGTACCTTTTCCTATGACTTAATAGTGTTTATCTATGTACTGTGATACTGTAGTACATAACTGTGTCGGTTATTCCTGTTTTATGATGTCACAGTTCAACATATACTATGGCCTTGATCTGTGCACGCTCTGCCCGTCCTTTCTGTGCGGTTTGCTCACTTTAAATATTACTTTTGTCCTTTGATATGATTGTATTTAGTTTGCTTGTGCTGAGATAAGCAGTGTTTATATCAGCATTGTGATGTCACTGTATTTATTATCCCTGTACTGTGATGTCACACTATTACTCCTGTACTGTACCATCACTGTGTTCCTGTACTGTGATGTCACACTATTACTCCTGTACTGTACCATCACTTTGTTCCTGTACTGTGATGTCACATTCTGTATTATCCCTGTACTATGACATCACTGAGTTTATCATCCCTTCACTGTGATGTCACTGTGTTTATTACCCCTGTGCAGACTCTGTATGTTCAGGAGTATATGCGGTGTTACATTTGCACCTGGGAACTAGTGCCTGAAGTGACCCTGCCGTTCCTCTGCCACCTAAGACCTCTTTCAGATATCCGTGATGGCATTCGTGGCAAGATGGTCAGTGGTTCATCCTTGAAGATGTCCCTGAACAATCCTTGTTTGGTCTGTGTGTCCGTTTTTTGCCATCTATGTTTTCCATTGTTACAATGGACCTGTAAAAAAAAATACGGATGCCACACGGACACCATCGGTATTTTTTGCGAATCCAGCTTTTGGGGACTGCAAAATACATAAGGTTGTGTGAATGCACCCTAGGCCTAGTTTACACATCAGTGATTGTGAGGGAAAACCAGTGCAGGTCAACAACACAGAACAGGAGCAGATCTTTCCATTAGACCTGATCTCTATGGAGGCTCCCCTTCTAGTTTTGGCTCACAATCACTGATGGAGATCACTGACCAAACACTGAAGTGTGAACTAGGCCTAGCTTTCCAGTGGTATAAATTGCATGTAATGTTGAGGGTATGGATTTGGCGGTGGGGGTTTAGGACCTTCCGGTTAGACCACTGTTGTTGTGGTTGATCTGGAAAGCCATGCTACAATACATGACTTAGATCAATGAGACTGGACAAGATATCTGGTGAAGCTTTCTGCACCTATGTGTCATTCCATCAGGGCTCATTCAGTCGACTGTATGTGTTTTGTAGTCTGCTCATGGCCAGCCAATTGAGGACAAGAATAGGACATGCTCTATCTTTTTGCGGAAGTGCAGATGTGGACAGCACATGATATGCTGTCCTCATCCTATGTGGCACCATTGAAATGAATGGGTCCACATCTGTTCCGCAGAAATTGTGGAATGGATGCGGACACGTAAATACGGTCGTCTGAATGAGCCCTGACCATAATGATGTTCTCCCAGAATAACCCATTGCCACCTGAGTGCTACAACTGGAAGAACACAATTGAGTAGCAGAAATGTTATCGGAAGTTCCTAGATCCACCTCTTCCCAGCTGCCATGTGATAGAGCCTCACCTCCCGTCACCACCTACCATAGCTGAAGAAAAAGATGGTGAATGGTTCCTTGTGACCTGTGTGCCAAGACACTGGCAGAACCCAGAAAGTGGCATCCTGCAAACAGGTCTATAGGGCAAGGAGCGTGCATTGGACATTGCTTTCATCCCTTCTTCTGGAGCAATGCCGATGTATGGTCAGGTGTCCATCCAAGCCCATCTGGAGGAGCAGATTGCAGAGCATATTAATATGGGCAGTTCAGTCACACAGGACCTGCCGGCAGCCATGGTAATTCGTTCTGGTATTTAACATCTTTGATAGAAAACGAATTAATTCTGTCAAATTGAATTGTCATTTTCTCTAAAAGCGTGAAGGAGTAATTTGTGTAATGAGATGAGTAGCATTGTGGTGCGGAGTGAATGTCCTGGAGACATCTTCTTCTAATAGGTTCTCAATTACTGCTCTACTGCTAGACTACACGGCGGGAAGTGAGGAATAAGGACGTGTCCGTCCCTCCCTCTCCTCTTGACTTGCGATATCCCGAATTTATCAGCTTTGGGGGGAAAAAAGAAATAAAACTTTTTTGATAACACAAGATTTTTTCATTTTCCAAAGTGGGTCATCTTGAATCAAGAGGAAAGGTAAGGAAGGACACATCTGTATGTGTATATGACTCGGGTTGTACTGTGTTTGGTATTGGTGTCATTGGTATCAGCCCCACTGTCGCCAGTGACATAAGAATTAACCTCTTGCCGCCACGCTAACGCCGATGGGCGTCAGCGCGGCGGCTCTCTCAGGTCTCAGTCACGCCTATCGGCGTCATCTCGTGAGACCTGAGATTTCACATGAACGCGC
>JAKVIS010003810.1:0-15715 GCA_033119425.1 Bufotes viridis | reverse complement strand
ATACTGTTTTTAAAAACTTTTTAACCATTTGCTAGCTATTGCTGCGGCATTTAGGTGGTTAAACGAGCGTGGATCAGCACTACTGCTGGTCGTGGCCATTAGAGAAGGAGCATGGCTGTAATGTTAGAACTCACCCCTGCATACTGCTGCACTGATTAAAGAATCTGAGCTTTACGGTAATTTGTGTTTGCAGAGCTCTGAAAGCACTGAGTAAACCTGTCTCTGTAGGCCATAGCAACAAATCTCAACACAGATAGCATTTTCACAGAGCACAATAGGAAATTAAAATTTGGTCTGTAACATCTAACTTTAAAATCATCTTATCAGACATCTTTTCACATATTCCCTTGAAAAAGAATTGTTTTCCAAAAGTTAGAATACATTTTAATTTTGATACACCTATAAATGACTTATTGGTTGGCACTTTGCACAAAATAAACAGGAAATAAAGTCTCATGTTTATTTTGGAAAAGGTACTCTCAAACTTACAACCCATGTCAAGGGTGCCCATTAAGCCACGAGTCCCTGACTAACCAAGAAAACTAAAGTAGCTAATGATCAAAAGGTCAATACAGATGCAGCCACCTCTACATCCCCCAAAACAAAACAAATTATCTGGGCATAGCAATACAGTCATACTGCCAAGGAACAGCTCCTGTGGTGTCATAAAACAGCCCGCAAAATGGTCCCGGACACGCAAGCCTAGATGTCCCTGGTCTGGCAGTTGGGTTGGCATTCATGAGGATTGGCGAGGTAGGTAGGGTGGTTTCCACATCAAGATCTATTGAGTCATCATAGATACTGGAGGCACTGTCAGGGCCACACACGCCTTTATGACTGAGTGGACTTTTCTGGTTTCCAGTTGAATGGTGGTCAAAAGAACTCTTCCTTTTGCAGTGAAGATGCCGACTATACATTCAACATAGCAATATGCTCTGGTGAGTGCTAGTACGGAGTCCCAAATCAGCTACAATTACAAAAGGGACTGTTGGACTCAAAGATCCTGGCAGGAGGTAGGGTTCTGGGAGCCCAATTTGGTTACTCAAAGCCGCTGACCCATTCTGTAAGCACTGAAGATGTGAGCATCTATAGCACTTCACGTAGGCCGATATCTACAATTACAAACCAGTAAATAGTGTCCGCCAAAGTCAACAGCACTACCGAAAAAATGTTTGTAATTGAAGTAACAGGACCCTGAATTCGGGGCTTCTTCACACAGATGTGTTTACTATCCAGGGCATCAATGCAGTTTGGAAACTGTGCAGCGTCCTGGAAGCCTCATGCAATGTCAGCCCCTGTTCATGTGTAGGGCTAGGCATCACCAGACTCCTCAGGATGGCCCAGAAGTGTTCACGGGTATCCTATGTTCTGCAATTGTAGATTTGCCAAGTAACAACCCAAAGTCAGAGGTGGTAGAGAATGTATTTCCAGATTTGCAAGAAATCTGCAAAATGAACAGAATAACATTAAATCATACTTAAAGGTTAAACTGCTAAAAAGGTTAACATACATACCATGATTTTGGAAAAAAGAAGACAACAAAAAAACACTGCAAAATTAGCAAAAGGGCAGACTCTTACCTCAGGCTCACAAGGAGATGATCCTCATTTGAAATGCACCGCCTCAAAGTAGCAACACAGTATGTAAGGCAAGGCGCACCTTTTGAAGCAGTATTCACATTGGCGGTCAGGTTTTAAAAATGGCACCCATCCGTTTAAACAGCACAGCAGCACCAGGGGCTACTGTATGTGATCAATAACGTTGATAACGCATTTGAGGGTACTTTCACACTAGCGTTGAGTGCGGATCCGTCTGTTTATTTGCACAGGCGGATCCGCACCTCTAATGCAAGCGTTTGTATCCGTTCAGAACGGATCCGTTTGCATTAGCTTTAAAGAAAAATGACAAAGTCCAAAGCGGATCCGTTTTGAATTACATTGAAAGTCAATAGGGAGCGGATCCCGTTTTCAAATGCACCATATTGTGTCACTGACAGCGGATCCGTCCCCATTGACTTACATTGTAAAAAAACGGATCCGTTAGGCTCCGCCTCTTCAGGCGGACACCAAAATGCTGCATGCTGCGTTTTTGGTGTCCGCCTCAAAAGCGGAATAGAGGCGGAGCGGGCCTAACTGATGCATTCTGAGCGGATCCTTATCCATTCAGAATGCATTGGGGCTTACTGATCTGTTTTTGGACCGTTTGTGAGAGGCCCTGAAACGGATCTCACAAACGGAATCCAAAGCGCTAGTGTGAAAGTACCCGTACCCCTCATATGCTATAGTCAAATGTGACCACGGCATCTGGGAGAGTCAAAAGCTGGGAGGACACGTTCCGGCTGTGCACAGGCTCCCCTAGCTAGGATCAGGAGCTGGTTGGTAGGTGTGGCAGCCTTGGTCCTCGGAACTATCCGAGGCTGCTGCATAGAATCCTATTTAGAGCCTGCCTGTGGATTTAGTGTAATTCTCAGACTCAATTCTTATGCATTGGGGTCTATGAGAGAAGTAATAATGATTGCTTGTTATAGTTTCCGAGGAGCTATGAAAAAGTGTAAAAAAGAAGAAGAAAAGTTTTAAAAATATAAAAAATATAAAAATTCAAATCACTCCCTTTCCCCAAAATAAAATAAGTGTTAAGCAAATACATTTGCTGTGTTTGTGGGAGGAGGCTGATTACAAGGCAATTTACATGCACCTGGGGCCCAGGCTGGCGCTGATTCAGCTGATTTCATTACCTCTGGGTCAGTTCTGGGATACAGCAGCATGGTGTGGAAGCTCCTTACGGCTGGACAACGGCGGAATCTCTCAGGAAGGCGCTGGTATTCATGGTAGGATTGGAGTGGTTACACGGGACCACGCTGTGGTCCGCGACCTGTAGCGCTCAGGTCGAAGCAGAGTTGGTGGCTAATGCTCCAGCCGATGGCGTCAGTATTGTTTGACTGGCTTTTCAGAGGCCTCGCGGAGCCATGTGCATACAGTTATTGCGGTAGCATGCGGCTTAAAGTAGGTTTGGTTGCATGTTACTGATACCTGGTTCACTTTCGTGGGTTGCGTATCTGCAGTTGGCTCAAGCTATGCATGCTATGTTAGGTGTTGTATATCAATGGTCAATGTAGAAACGCAGCTGCATCGTGTGCAGGCTCATTCACGCCTGGGCTGCGGCAGAAAGTGCCAGACGAGTGCAGGCGAGTGCCTGTGTATTATGGGCACGCATGTGTCAGTGGTTCTGTTTTGTGTTTACAGGTGCACTATCGTTGTCGATTATTTGGCATCGAATCAGGGTTTATGTTCAACCACCTTTATGTTTTCTTAAAGGAACACTAGGTGGTGTGGTAATGACCATCTTTAAAAAAAAAAAAAACTGCAGCATTATGTGGAGGTCCATTCGCACCTGGGCAACGGCAGAAGGTGTCAGGCGAGTGCTGGCATTCACGGTGGGATCGGACTTGGTTACACGGTCCGTGACTTGTAGCTCTCTGGCACGTGAGGGGTTGGGCGCTAATTGTCGAACGATCTTGGCTAGGTTTGTTACCTTCAAAAGCTACGTCCGTGTGTCTGCATTTACATTTTGTCCTATACTCCATTCACTACTAGAGCTGAGTTCATGCATCTGTTGTTGTATCACATTAATACTCTGCTTACTTTCAGATATTGTTCATATGGCTGCGTTATGCCTTGCTCTCTATGCTCAGAGCAGGCCCATACCATGTTTAGGCACCACTCACATCCAGAGTTGCATTCACCCACCTGTTCTTACACCATGTGTTATACTCTGCTTCCACTTAGAGCTACATTTTCCTTTTAACTCGACATCATGATTACTCAGTATTTTCATTTGGGCAATCAGCACACCGCTCTGACACTGCTCTCCGGTTAACATAGCTGCTTTCTTTTCAAGCTTGCGTGTTTTCCTTGTTGGTTTGTTATATTCCAAAGGCCTACTTTTGCTGTTCACTTCAAAGGAAAAAAAAAAATGCGGTTGGTTAATGTTTATTCATGCACGTGGTTCGCATCACTGATGTCCATGCATATCCCATCGGGTCTGGCTCACGTTTTGATTACTACTCGTCACTGTAAGGCCATTCCGGTCAGTCTCATGGCTTGAGGGTCTCATGGCTCGGGTGGCCTGATGATCGCTTCGGCCTTATGGCTCCGGGGGCCCTTTGACCGTTCTTCATGTTGTTTGTTAGGGGTACCATATGGTTGTAGGCTGTTTAGTGTCTTAGGCTCCCTGTCAGAGGGGTTCATGGTTACGCAAGTTCCCAAGTCATATAAGTGGTTTATAAAAAAAAAAAGAAAAAACTGCCGTTAGAGTATCGCATGTATGGCTCCGCCATTAGTCTCTCACGCATAGCTTCTCCGATTTAGTGTTACACATATGACTCCGCCATTAGTCTCCGCGCATGGCTTCTCCGATTTACTGTTACACATATGACTCTGCCATTAGAGTCCCCACGCATGACTTCTCGGTTTATGTTTTACACATGACTCCGCCATTATAGTTTCCCTAGCAACGCTTCTCCGATTTAGTGTCCACCATTAGAGTCCCTCACGCATGGCATCACCGATTTAATGTTACACGTATGACTCCGCCATTAGTCTCCCACGCATGGCTTCTCCGATTTAGTGTTACACATATGACTCCGCCATTAGAGTCCCCCACGCATGGCTTCTCGGTTATGTTTTACACACATGACTCCGCCATCATAGTCTCTCAAGCAACGCTTCTCCGATTTATGTGTCCGCCATTAGAGTCCCTCACGCATGGCTTCACCGATTTAGTGTTACACGTATGACTCCGCCATTAGAGGCTCTCACGCATGGCTTCTCTGATTTAGTGTCCGCCATTAGAGTCTCTCACGCATGGCTTCTCTGATTTAGTGTCCACCATTAGAGTCCCTCACGCATGTAGCTTCACCGATTTAATGTTACACATATGATTCCATCATTAGTCTTCCACGCATGGCTTCTCCGATTTAGTGTTACACATATGACTCCGCCATTAGTCTCTCATGCATGGCTTCTCCGATTAAGCATTTCACTTATGACTTTGCCATTAGTCCCCACGCATGGCTTCTCCGATTTAGTGTTACACGTATGACTCCGCACTTAGAGTCTCTCACGCATGGCTTCTCTGATTTAGTGTCCGCCATTAGAGTCTCTCACGCATGGCTTCTCTGATTTAGTGTCCGCCATTAGAGTCTCTCATGCATGGCTTCTCTGATTTAGTGTCCGCCATTAGTCTCTCACGCATGGCTTCTCGATTTAGTGTCCGCCATTGAGTCTCTCACGCATGGCTTCTCTGATTTAGTGTCCGTCATGTAGAGTCTCTCATGCATGGCTTCTCTGATTTAGTGTCCGCCATTAGAGTCTCTCACGCATGGCTTCTATGGTTAAGTGCCCGTAGTCTCCCACGCACGGCTTCTCCGATTCAGTGTTACACATATGACTCCGCCATTAGAGTCTCACGCATGGCTTCTCCGATTTAGTGTTGACATATGACTCCGCCATCAGTCTCTCACACATGGCTCCACTATCGAGTCTCTCACGCTAGCCTCTTCCATTAGGGTTGACATATGACTTCGCCATTTAAGGTCGGCCACGTGGCCCCACCACAGGTAGGTTCCATGTCTTGTTCTGCCGCTCGGGCGAGGTGTTGGTGCCGGGCCTAAGTCCTGGGTATCGGTCTGTCTTCCAGTAGGAGGTACAGTAATAAGGCGCAATTCTCAATGTCTCATGTCTACAGGCGCTGCATACATAGTATCACGACCTTAAGCTTATTTCGGTCACAACTGCAGGTATGGCGTGTTCGTTTCTCTGTCTTCATTACAGGCAACATTAGCTTGTTAATTGAAATAGCCATGTATTCGTGTTGACGGTTCCCAGGCCTGGTGAGTTTACACATTCCACTTGAATCTACTAGTAGAGGAACACGGCATCGCCATGTTCTAGCTTTTGGCCCTGCCTATATAAAAGGCGGCCTGGGGTATAAGTAGAGAGTGTAGTAGTTCGCAACCAGGAATAGTTGGTGCCCGTTCAGGGCCCTCGGCGAGCGCTTAGTATTCATTTAGGCCTTCCAACAGATTCACCATGGTTTGTTCAGTCTGCAGCTCTCTGGATCCAGATCTTCTCGTAATATGTTCATACGTTGTTAGTATACATAGGAGTAAATGGTTTCTGATTACCGGCCACTCCTTCAATCGCATCAGCGTTAGTCTCCTCCAAGTACGATGTGCCGGTGCACATGACAGGAAGTAAGGTAGATGGCAGTCACTGTGACACGTACGGTAAATTCCGCACCTTCATCGGGAATGTCTTTTACGTTCAACATGGGGGTAGTAATGGTATGTATATATTTTGCTCTAACCTAAGGTCTGTTCTTTTTGGCCCCTTTAGGCTGCCCTACCGCAGCAGTCATGGCACAATTCTACTGCTTGTCGTAGATAGGGTTGTTAGGTTAGGTACACCTTTCTGATAGCCGATCCGACCACAAGTTTTAAGCAAATATATTTGCTGTGTTTGTGGGAGGAGGCTGATTACAAGGCAATTTACATGCACCTGTGGGCGTAGGCTAGCTGTTTGCTAGGCTATTTATAGGCACCTGTGGGTCCAGGCTGGCGCCGGTTCAGCTGATTTCTCCCACCCACCCACACCTTCTTACAGTCATTTCATAATAGGGTGGCCCCTTTAGGCTGCCCTACCGCAGCAGTCATGGCACAATTCTACTGCTTGTCGTAGATAGGGTTGTTAGGTTAGGTACACCTTTCTGATAGCCGATCCGACCACAAATATAGATAAACAATTAAAATAAATAAACATCAACTGCATCATCACGTACAAAATCATCTGTACTATTAAAATATAAAAATATTTATCCCATATGACAAAGACCGAAACAGAAAAGAAGTCAAAATGGGCAATTAGCCGTTTTTGGTCAGCTTCACTTCCCACGGAAAATAGAATAAAAAGTGATTAAAAAGATATACACTCAATGAAAAGTACAGATTGCCCCCAAAATGAGTCCTCACACATTTCCATGTACTTAAAATAAAGTTTTTCCAAAGTATTAAAACACAAGAAAAACTATACATATGTGAGTACCATTGTAATCATACTGACCGGAAAATAAAAAGTATCAGCTTTACTGTATGGGAGATACTGTAAAAACAAAACCCATAAAATTGTTGTGGAATTGTGCATTCCCCATTTGGAATTTGTTTTCCGCTTTTCCTACATTATATACAACAGTAAATGGTGCCATTAGAAAGTACAACTTGTCCGGCAAAAAACAAGCCCTCATGTGGCTATGTGAATGGAAAAATAAAAAATGGTATGGCTTTGGAAAGCTGGGAGTAAAAAAAAATAAAAGCAAAAAAAAAAAAAAATCATCCGGTTTTCGCAGCTTCTATAGCACCCTGCTAAGTAATGATCGCTTCCATTGTGGAAGCACACATTAGTCCAGGACAGGAGGTGCAGGGAGCAGTGAGTACATCACCTCTAGTAATGCACAGGCATTACTCACTGCTCCCTGGATCTCTTCACTTGGTGCCAGTAGCTGCTCTGTGCCCTGACAGCGTACAGTTTTAGGGCGTTGATGCGTGTAGGCACATGCTATGACCTGATGCTGTGTGACGTCAGGGTGCAGTGCAGTGTTGGCACCAGGACACAGTTTATTTTTTCTGGCGGAAGGCAAGGACCAAAATGCCACTGAGGCGCTCTTGCTGATTGGCCCGGCAGGCGTTTCCGGCAGGGGGTTGCGGACGGTGTGGCAGGTGGTGCGGGAGGCGGGCAGTGCGGCAGGCCGGATCGCGTTCTCGCCCGCTCCCTCTCTAATATCATTGGTGGTCTAGTGGTTCTAGCAGAGTGTCAGCACATTGCTGACACTCTGCTGAAACGCGGCTAACATCTGTGCTGTGATGTCAGCCATTTAACTCCCCTTCCCATGCTGCGGTCCGTGCGGTCCGCTGTATGGAAGTGGTTAACAGGTAGGGAGCTCCTCCCTCTCCCATCGGGGCTGCTGTGCCCTTGTAGCCCCTGATTCTTGACAAGGATCGCAGAGGGAGGGCTCCCTCCCGTCCCTTTACCCGCTGCTCTGTTCTGGCAGCGGGTGATGGTCACCATGGCAACAGGGCGCCTTCACAGGCATCCTGCTTGCCATCGTAATGGAAAGTCTGATCAGACTTCTGCTAAAGGCAGAAGTCTGATCAGACTGTGTAATAGTAAAAATACAGTACAGTACCAACGTCTATAAAAAATCATATTAGGAGTTGGTGGAGATTCAGTCATTGGAAACATATTTGAAACTGAGGATTGTGCCGCGAGGTGTAGGATCTCTCTGACCCCTGTATCAAGGATTACATCTCCTTAATTTCTGGCGGTTTGGGAGAGAAAGATCCATCGACTCGTCCTTACGGGCTAATGTTTCTGTTGTTGGAGGAGAGACGGAAAGTTTTGCTAAAAACACAGCCCTCCTGAACAAACAGATTGAAGGGATTAATAAATTCTCAAATAACCCCTGACTTTTGCTAGGAAGGAGCAAATTTTACAACAAACAGTTGAAAAATTCACCTCTCAACTCAGGAGCGTAAGCACTTCCAGTGCGTCAGGGACACCACTGATTTTTAGGGAGGGTCGGTGTTTTTGATTACGGGACACAGCAGAGCAGGGTCTAGGGATTGAGACCGAGCCATCATCATCAGAGAGCGAGTCAGATAGGGAATCGTTCAGACAGGGGCAAAACACACGCTCCTATATTGCGGTCCACACGTAGATGACCCAGGGAAGGGGTGGACGTTCCAGGGTGGTCAGGGACATGGGAATTTTTAGGCAGGGGTTCCTTGATGGGAGACTACCTGCTGAGGGAAAGAAAGTAATACCCGTCCCCACCTCTGACGATTTACAGATTATTAATCTGTCTAAGGGTCCCTTACTGGTGAAGAGATGGCCGTCCTCAGCAAGGGTTTTATCATTCATTCGCCCACCAATGGCTTTGACTTATTTGGGTGGGTTAAGGACCTGCAACTATTTGTGCGCAAGCTCAAATGGCGCAAGTTTTTCGCCACGCATGAGGGCGCCAATGTCTTGAATTGGGCAATGAGGAGAGCGACCTGTCGGACCGTGAATCTGTTGGCAGGACTGTGGGAGGAGAGTAGTAGGGGTTTGGGTGAGGGCCCATTTACCAATCTTAAACCGCCTCGATTAAACCTTCTGTGGGTGATCATACACCATGGATATTTTCTTGAAGGTGGTTGTTGATCAACTGAGGGTTTTGTCCCACCTTGGTGGTGGTTACGGCAATCTGTCAGTCTGAGAATGAGTGACTGCGGGCACTAGAATGTGATGAAAGTATTGTCATCAAGCTTTCGAACAAGGGGGGCAACTTAGTCGTCATGGACCAGGAGGCATATGAACAGATGTGCCTGTGGATACTCAGTGATGGAAATTGTTATAGGGTACTTTCTGCTAATCCCATCGCTGAGGACCACAATGAGTTGCATCACATCCTCACTAATGCCTTGCAACAGAAGCTCATCAGTAAATCTGAGTTCAAGTATAAGCTCCCTCCCCATCCACAGATTGCATGCTTTTATGGCCTCCCAAAGGTTCACAAGGGCCTTAACCCCTTGAAGGGTCGTCCCAATCGAGTCAGGCACTGCTAGCCTGACACATCCCATCAGCACGTATGTGGATATACTACTCCGGCTATTTGTCACATCCCTCCCCTCGTACGTGCAGGATTCGATGGAGGTCATGCTTGCGAGCCTTGATGTCGAGGCATTGTATAACTCGATCCTGCACGACAAGGGGTGTGACGCGGTGGCCTCGCTCCTTAGTGAACGGAGTATATATCTTCAGCCGCACAATGATTTATAATTACATTAGTGCGGTTCATCCTCGAGCACAACTCCTCTTTGTTTAACAACAGGACCTACCACCAGGTTAGGGCGTGGCGATGGGGAGTCTTTGTGCCCCCACGTACGCCAACCTCTACCTTGGTGGCTGGGAAAGGGAGGTTGTGTTCGGGATGCTATGGGGAGATCTCACGCCATCAATTGTACTGTGGTTACGTTACATTGATGACATGATGATACTCTGGAAAGGTACTGTTGATCAGTTCACGTCATTTGTTGAGCGCCTCAATAGGAATGACTGGGGTCTCTTTTTTACATCGGAGATACACCAGTCATCCATTACCTTCCTGGATCTTACCATCTTCAGGAATGAGAATGGGGAGTTAGGCACCAGGCTGTTCCACAGCTTAACGGCGACAAACTCACTTTTGGCATGGAATAGCTGTCATCCGAGGCCTTTAAGATGCGGCATACCATGGGTCAATACCTGCGCTTGCGCTGCAATTGTTCCCATATGAGCGATTTTAAGATCGCTGGCGGAGGATCTGAGGCGCAGGTTTGAAAAGACGGGGTTATCTGGCCAGGGTACTCAAAGAGTCTTACCACCATGCACTCTCCTCGGAGAGGAATGAATTACTGCACCCCAGGCTGCGCCAGTCTGACAGTGAGCAGATGCGCATTGTAGGAATTTTGACAATGCCCACCAACAGGTCAGACAAATTTTGAACCAGTTTTGGGGGATCTTACAGATGGACCCCGACATAGGTCATCTAGTGGGGGATGCACCGTCCATCACCTATCGTAGGGGTCGTAACATCAGGGACAGACTAGTCCACAGTCTATACTCAGCACCGCAGAGGCCGGCGTTCTCTTTTAGGGACCAGCTGAAGGGAACATTTAGATGTAATGGGTGTGTGGCCTATGGATCTATTAAACGTGGTAGCTCCTTTATATGTACCTCTACAGGTCGCGCATACCAGATCCGGACGTTCATAAATTGCAGGTCGACGGGTCTGGTGTATCTCATCAGCTGCCGCTGTGATCTCCAATACATCGACAAGACTGTGAGAGAGTTTAGGTCAACGTATTGGGGAACACCTGAATGTTGTCAGAAAAGAGGCCCGACACTCCTGTTGCAAGACACGTGACAGAAGCGCACAGCGGCAATCCAGATGTCATTGAGATCATCCGCCCTCAGTGAGAGGTGGTGATTTCAATAGGAGGGTGTTGCAGAAGGCCATATCTCCTTTACATGCCTTTTGTACTCTCTGTGTGCTGTTTACGTACATTGTGTCACCTTTTATACATCACCTCTTACTTGTTAAGGAGTTTTATGAGCAGCGGTTAAGCACTGCATGTCCATTGTATGCAGGATTGATGTGCCAGTGAGTTTGATCCAGTGATCAAGGTGTTTATTCATTAACATTTGGCAATATGCCTTGCTGCCCTTCCCCTCTTGTAGTGTTTGTTTTAATTATCCCCCATGCCTTACTTTAGATGGTATCCTCCGTAGGTCCCAGGAGTATGGTTAGGACATCATTACCCCCTTATGTGATAGGAGGGTGTTGCTGTTTATTTGTTTGTCTGTTTAAAGTTTCCACTGCGCCCAGCAACTACCAGTTCAGAATGGCTCCTGAGGACGCTATTAAGCAGAAACGCGTTGAGCCAGAGCTGTGTGTTTAGGGACTGAGTAATGGGCCACTGCTGGGACTTGTTGTTCACACAATATATATATTTTTGGCAAACAAATATGTCTTGCTATTTGCCTGCGGCATGTGGTGAGGATTAGCTCTGATATATTGAGCGGTCCCCTAGATTTGCTCCTCATACAATTACACTCCCATATGTAGATACTTTTGGCTGCTTGGAGTGTTTATTGAGGGACACATGCCGCAGTATTGTTTTAGAATCTGATTTCCAGTGGCAAGTGCCTGCGGAATGTGGTGAGGATTAGCTTTGATTATTGGAGCAGTGCCCCTGGGTTTTGCTCCCATATGATTACACTTCCACCTGTAGATACCTTTGGCTGCTTGGAGTGTTTATTGAGGGACACATGCCGCAGTAGTGTTTTGGAATCTGATTTACAGTAGCGTAGAGCTATGGTACTTAGTCACAAATAGGACTGGGTAACAGCATAGCCGGCTATTGAATTCTACCACAGTGTAGCACTGGAGTTGTGGGACTGGTGTATCTGTTTGATCTTGACCAGTGTTCACACTTGCCAGAATATCCTCTCCACACTGTGTGTGTCTATGTCAGTTGTACTTATCCCATTGATCGCCTCTTGCTTTTTAACAGAATAAAATAAAAGCTATGTTTTAGTTTAAGCATCCCGACAAATTGGAATATTAACATAGAGCAACCAAAAATCATATGTACCCTAAAATAGTACCAACAAAACTGCCACCTTATCCCGTAGTTTCCAAAATTGGGTTACTTTTTGGAGTTTCTACCTAGGGGTGCATTAGGGGGGCTTAAAATGGGACATGGTGTCTAAAAACCAGTCCAGCAAAATCTGCCTTCCAAAAACCATATGGCGTTCCCTTCCTTCTATACTCCTGCCGTTTGGCCATACAGCAGTTTACGACCACGTATGGGGTGATTCTGTAAACTACAGAATCAGGGCAATAAATATTGAGTTTTGTTTGGCTGTTAACCCTTGCTTTGTTACTTGAAAAATGGATTAAAATGGAAAATTTGCCAAAAAAACAATGTTTGTAAAATCAGTTTTGAATACCTTGAAAGGTGTAGTTTCTAGAATAGGGTCATTTTTGGGTGTTTTTATTATGTAAGCCTCACAAAGTGACTTCAGACCTGAACTGGTCCTTAAAAAGTGGGTTTTGGAAAATTTCTGAAAAATTTCAAGATTTTCTTCTAAACTTCTAAGCCTTGTAACGTCCCCAAAAATAAAATGGCATTCCCAAAATGATCCATACAGGAAGTAGACATATGGGAATGTAAATTAATAACTATTTTGGAGGTATTACTATGTATTATAGAAGTAGAGTAATTGAAACTTGGAAATTTTGCAAATTTTTCAAACTTTTTGGTAAATTTGGAATTTTTGTTTAAAAATAAAATGAACTTTTTTTACTCAATTTTACCACTGTCATGAAGTACAATATGTGACGTAAAAACAATCTCAGACTGGCCTGAATAAGTAAAAGCGCTTTAATGTTATCACCACAGAAAGTGACACTGGTCAGATTTACAAAAAATGGCCTGGTCCTTAGGGTGAAAATAAGCCCGGTCCCTAAGGGGTTAAACTACTGTTATTATTTTAATTATTTTCTATTAGAAGATTAAGTTTTAGTTTCAATTTTGATTTATCCGCTAAGACTTGGTGAATATTTAGGTAAATCCGCTCTGTGTGTACCGGAGGAAGCAATACCCATTTAAGTGAATGGGGTGTATGAGTTTAGGGTTTGATTTGGGATCTAATCTGGGGTCTCTATGACTTTGGGGCTGGTCTGCAGACAGTCTGCATTCATTTTGGGGTCTGTCTAGAGGTATGTAAGAATCTTTGAGGTTTCTATTAATTTTAGGACTTGGGGTCTGTAATAATTCTGGGCTCTAGTCTGGAAGTTTGTATTAATTTTGGGGTCTAATCTGGGGTCTCTCTGACTTGACCGGTTGGTCTGCAGACAGTCTGCATTGATTTGGGGGTCTAATCTGGAGGTCTGGTATTCATTTTGGGGTCTGTCTGGAGGTCTGTATGAATTTTGGGGTTTCTATTAATTTTAGGACCTGGGGTCTGTATAAATTCTGGGGTCTAGTCTGGAAGTTTGTATTAATTTTGGGTCTAATCTGGGGTCTCTATGACTTTGGCGGCTGGTCTGCAGACAGTCTGCATTGATTTTGGGGGTCTAGTCTGGAGGTCTGTATTCATTTTGGGTCTGTCTGGAGGTCTGTATTCATTTTGGGGTTTCTACTACATTTTAGGACCTGGGGTCTGTATAATTCTGGGGTTTTGTCTGGAAGTTTGTATTAATTTTGGGGTCTAATCTGGGGTCTGCAATGTGAAATTTATTTTTGAAAACTGATTAGAATGCCACAAAAATAGTGATATCTCTCTCATGCCACTGTTCTCACCACTAGGGGAACTCGTGGGCATCATTCATGGACATGGTTGGCTGAGGTGAGGCTCAGGGGTGTTGAGTGTGACACATGTATGTGCTGTACATGTAAAATACAGTATGTGGATATTATAGGCCTGTAACACAGAAGATTGGGAACCTGTGTGAGCTATGAGTACCCCACTTCCCCACTGTGTATACATCTACTGTATATGTATAGCATCAGAAATGAAACAAGTTGAAATTTTTTCAGAGGCCCATATATATGAGTTTGAAACCCCTGTGCCAAAGTACAGTTATGTAGTTACTTAAAATCCCCTATTCTTTGTGCTGAAGCGTGCATGATACATAACACACATCTCTATATTATCTCAAGTACGCCCAGCCCTTTCCTTCTAACATCTCCTCCAATGTCTTAAACAAACATACTTTCAGTAAAACATTCCAAGAAGGTGCCAGAACCACAGCTGGTTTCTGTCCGTCAAAGATATGTACTATAGGGAGATTTAGAAAACAGTCTAAAAAACTGCTTTTGTTGCCCATAGCAACCAATAATTTTGTGCCCTTAAAAAATAAAAGCTGTGCTCCGACTGGTTGCCGTAGGTAACAGAGACGTTTTCTTTGGGATGTTTTCATAATCTTAGTGTTGGACAGGGTTCCTGGGACCAAGCAGAGGAAGTTGTTCTTAGGGCCCAATCAGTATACCATTAGTAGGCTTTGAATCAAAGAAAAGACCATAGTGGAAGGTGATTGGCTCCAAAGGCAACTCCATATGTTTCTTTATTCCTGGATCATTGGGGCCCATTATGGTATCAGAGCCTGGGCCCATCAGAGAATCCTCTGGCAATCTAGTGGACCAGTCCAACCCTGGGGGTTCACCAATGCACTCTTGCCAAGTCCAGAGGGCCACCCCAATAGAAACGGGTGAGGTGGTTTGTCTGTGCTGCAGTTGACAAAATACGGGGCAGCAGGAATTCAGTCTGCACAAAAGTGCCTTTTCTCACCACACCCTCATCCCATAGACGCGCATCTTCAGCCAACACACAAACAAAGGCACTCAACTGCTCATGTGCGCGGTTGCACACCAAACCGATGAATCAAGCCATTATAGCTGCAGCCAGAGAGTTATACAGCTGTGGCCATTTGTGATGTCATCATCCCTGGATGGTGAAGGGCCCCACTGGGACATGTTCTGTCTATACACATTAAGGCCATATTCACACAGTCAAGCTCGCTTGTTTTTGGCCATAAAATTAGACAGCCGTTGATCAATAAGACTGTGTATTTTGGTCTCACCTCTGGTGGTTGTTTTTCAGTTAGATAGGTTCATATTCACTAAAACTGGTCTCCAGAAAGGAGCAACTTTCAATACAAAAAATATATTGCATTTCAACACTGAAAACAGACGTACAAAAGTACGCCAGCCCTGGAGTGGAGTAGAAATTGGAAGTGTTTGCAGCAAATTCAGGCGCAAGCAAAGGCACACCTACATAAATAGGTCGGAAAAAAGTTGCAAAGTTAGAAAACTTCGAATTAGTCTAAAAAAATCTAATTCAGTGCAATTTCAGTAGTAAATGCAGCAAAAAAATAAGGCTGTCTAAAACAGCATTTTTTAGATGAAAAACAAGTTCAAACACTTGTGTGTTCACATCTGTGTTCTGTAATCCGTTATGGCTTTCCGTTATAAGGCGGTTATAACAGAAAATAACGGAATCCATAAGGCGAAAGTCAAAACGGAAGGCTTTAAGAGGCATTCTGTTTTGATCTGTCATAATAGTGATTGTGAGCC